>JBBPDA010067273.1:0-12916 GCA_037974385.1 Arnoldichthys spilopterus | reverse complement strand
TACTAAAGAAATTGCGTCTGTTATTTATTTTACAACCACAAGCAATGCGTTGGTCTCTGTGTGGCACCACTCTCAGTATTGATCTATGCAATGACAATGCTTGATTGTTTCCTCTGTCCTGGAAGTCGCGTCAGCCAAATGAATAAATGTAAATGTAAATGTAAAATGTAATTACATGTCAATTAAATTCAATATAAAAACATTTCAATTTGTAGCATTGAAGAAGTTACCAGTTTTGCCAATTATGTCAGCACTCAAACATGTATGCCCTTGAGCATGCATAGATTCTGTTCTTACCTAAAAAAATCCCAAATACCTAAAGGTTGGGGAGTTTCAGACTTTTCTTGAAAACCGTTGGTGAATGAGGCCCTAAACAGTCTTAATGGGGCAACTGTCATTTGCTGTTAGAAGATATTTTAAGAGGACATTTACCTTCCTAAGCCGTTCAGCTCCAGCGCCAGAGCGGATGGCCTCCAGCAGTGCCTCTCTGGCCAGCTCTGGGTTCCCCCCTGCGGGCAGCACCAGTGCAGGCTTGGATGGGGCTGAGGGAGGAGGAGGAGGAGGAGGAGGAGGAGCGAAAACAGGTGGAGGAGGTACAAAGGCAGGAGGATCAGGAGGGGCTGGGAAGGGGGCATCTTGCTGGGCTACCCTGTCCTCCTCTACCTTTCTGAACTGCTCCAGCTCTGCAGCTGCCTCCGATCCAGTCTGAGGACAGTGGTAGCATAACTGTTAGAACTAGCTACAGCACAAACTGTAGTTTAACAGTAAATCATGTAGCCCAGTGTTCCTTAATCCTCACCCTGGCAACCCACATCACTGCCCAGTTGAGACTATTCAGGTGCACTGGGCAGGGGTTAGCTGAAACTGTGCAGCGTTGTGGGTCACCCGGAGGAGGATTAAGAAACACTGATATAGTCTATAGCCGCAGATTCCGTGCCGCTACATCATCACCACCTCAATGAACTTACCTTCTTCAGTCTTGCAGAGTTACTCTGGGCTCTGATGGCTGATAGGAGTGCTGAGCGCTCATTTTCAGCCTCCACATAGGATGGCTTCTTCATGGTGCTTGTCAAGGAACACCCAGATACCTGACCACAAAAAGGGCAGCTCCATGAAGAACATTTAAGAACAATATAATACACATACTGTGGTGCTTGAACATTTAGGAAACCGTCAGAATTATCTATATTTCTGCATAAATATGACCAGAAAAATCATCAGATTTTAGCAAGTCCTAAAAGTAGATAAAAGAAGTAAAAAATTACAATATAATATAAAGATTATTTGGTAATTTATTTATTTAAAAAATGATCCAATATTACATTGTCAAGTCAAGTCAAGTCAAGTTTATTTGTATAGCGCTTTTTACAACTGACGTTGTCACAAAGCAGCTACACAGAAACCGGGTCTGAGCCCCCAAAGAGCAAGCCAAGGGCGACAGAGGCAAGGAAAAACTCCCTAGCAGTAGGAAGAAACCTTGGGAGGAACCAAGGCTTAGAAGGGGGAACCCATCCTCCTCTGGTTGACACCAGACACATTGTGACATCTAGTCCTCGTGTTGCCCATGTGTTTGTGTTTTGGTTGCCCTCATTTTCGTCTAGCCACGCCCCTGTCAGCTGTCTCGTTCATAGTCCCAGGTGGTGGTAATTTATGTTCATTATTTAAACCCCTTGTTTGGTGAAATCTGTGTCGGTCAACTGTTGTTTTTCATGTGTTCATGCCTTGTCAAGACAGAGTCATGTTTCGTGTTTTGTTTCTTGTTTATTTTCCTGTTTTTTCATGTTTGTTAGCTTTAAAATAAATCATCATTTCAACTTTCAGCTCGCGCATTCTTCCACAATAACCGCAACTCCTGACATACATATTGGTGGGTGGCAGACGTATATGACTGTTAAAAATTAGCTGTTCATTAAAAGGTGAAATTAGGTGTTTTTAATCAGTGAGATAAAAATCAGATGTAAGTGAGCAAGATCTGACCCAAGTCCAAATCTGTTCTTCAAAACCTGTTTGTAGAACAAACAAAGATCTAAGAAAAAGAGTTGTTGATGCTCATTTGGCTGGAAAAGGTTACAAAACCTTTTCTATATAAATAAATTTTATAAAGAGACTGAACTGTAGAAGTGCTTTACCAACAAAGGTCACACCAAGGGGAAGGCAATAGTCTGTGAGGTCACAACAGAACCCAGAGATATTTCTAAGAAACTTAAGGCTAAATGTTAATTAATGTTCATGAGTTCAGTGTTAGAAACACGAACGACAATTGTGTGAATGGCAAAGTCACTGCCCTTCATTAAAAACACTGCTGCCCATCTATAGTTTGATAAAGGACTGTTGGAAAAATGTTTTGTGGTCAAATGAGACCAAAATAGAACTTTTTGGTTTAAATGTGCAATATTGTTGGGGAAAGAGAATACTTCAGTCCAGCTTAAGCACATTATCACATTTGTAAGAGATGGTGACGATATACAATAGGGCCTGTTTTGTTGCATCTGGACCAGGACACCCTGCCATAATTTATTGAGCAATGAATTCTAAATTAAACATGGAGCAGCAGGCAGCTATCAACAGTGCCCGGGGAGCAGTGCTGCAAGATGGTATCTTGCTCAAGGGAACCTCAGTAGCGCCCGGGCCAGGACTTAAACCTACAACCTTCAGGTCCCTGAATTAAAGTTCTAACCACTAGGCCACAACTGCCCGCCAAGTGTTGTTCTACCAAAGAATGATTAAAGAAGAAAGTGAATGTTTGTCAAAGTCTTAACCTTTACACAATAAAAATACTGTGAAAGGATCTGAAGCAGGTAATTTGTATGATGTGGCACATGTTGCATGTGTTTGTGTTGAAAAATTATTTATAGGTGAGGAATTTGCTTTTCTCAGGATATTTCAACTTAGATTTTCAATTAAAAAATTTTTTTTTTCAGTGTGAGATTATGCTACATCACCCAAATTTATATTTACTAATCTTTACAAGGTGTAACAATTGTAGAGGACACTGTAAACAACAACCAACAACAAAAATATATTAATCTATGTTAGAATGTTAGACAGAGAGTGAACACTGATACATGACATGTACTGAAAGTTACACTCCTATGTGTTTTAAGGGGTCAAATGTTATTTAAAGGTGTAGTTAATCAAATTTTCAATTTCATGTAATTTATCCTAAACTCAGTCATAGGGAAGAATGAATTTCTGACCAATGTCTCATGCTAAATACCTTTCTGAGACGTTCAATTCCATCTCCAGACTGAATGGCTTCCATGAGTGAGCTATGAAGAGACGTCTCCTTCTCGACTGACTTCAGCATCACAGGCTTAAACTTCTGTACCGGCCCAAACAAGCTAACCTGGTTTGGTTCAGGCAGGACACCTGGACTGTGTATCTCTGGCTTCTTTGGAATGGGTGGACGGGTAGTGTGTGTCTGACGATTTATAGGTATGTTTTCTGGGATATTTTTAATGGATGTGTGTTCTTTAAAAGAGGACTGCAAAGACTCAGGGTATATAGATGAGTGTGTTGGCTCTTTGCTGTTTACTGGGCTGGAATCCAAAGATTTACTGTTTGCTGTGGCAGAAGGAATGGGACCTTTGCTTGTACCTCTGAACTGTGGTTCCTCAGAGCTTGCCTGCTTCTCTGCAAAATGACTAGGGTAACTCTGTGAACGTTTGGGCCCAGCAAAATAAGGCACTGGGTTTGTAGAAGCATGTGGATCCTTCTGGTATGATCTAACCTCATGTTTGAAGCTTCGGCTAGTAAGTGGCTTTTGTCCACCTGATGTTGACTCTGGCAGCTCCTGACTTCCATTCACCTTGGTTGAGGGATTTCCTGTGTATTTAGCAATAGCAGAAGCAACATATTGACTGGAAGTTCTTCTGGAAGGCTTGAGGAAAAAAAGGTTTTTCCTGTGCTCTGTGAAAGAAGTGTTTTCAGTAGGATCTGAAACAGAAAGCTTGTTCATCGCTGCTGATGATAAGTGGTTTGTTGATCCACTGGTTTCTTTCAAAGGTTCTTCAACACTTGGTTTCTCTGGAGAGTCAGAAATTACTGTTACAGGGACAGGTTTGGGTAACTCAGCTTCTCTAGTCTTCACACAAGCTCCTTTGTTGGCTGCAGGGGCTGGATCCTGCTTTTCATTTGAACTCCAGAAGGCTTTGGCTTTGCCCAGGAGTGAAGAATCTGGGTCATTGGTCACCTCAGCAGGACAGGCGTATTTGTTTTGGGCTGAAGCTGGCTTAGTAACCATGTTACCCAATTCGTCAATCTTAATGGCACCTGTGCCCAGGGAACCCGCAGGTTTGTGCGTCTGAATGACAGCTGGTTTGGAAGGGATGACAGTGAATGTTTTTAAGCCAAACCTGGAAACTGGACTAGTGATCTTGATTTGAGCTGCTTTAGGTGCTTTAGGAGACAAGTCTCTTCCCACTTCAGGGTTTTCCATACTGTAGCTGCGGACTAAGGGTGGAGGCCTCAGTCTGCTCTCTGGAACAGTTTGAGAACTCTGGACAACTGGACTACATACCACAGGACTCTGAGACTTCTGTGGCACAGCGCCATTAAGAACACTTGGTTTCTCTTGTTCAACTTCAGCTTTAATGCCATGGGTTACAATGACCTTGTCCGTGCACTGAATCTGATCTGCTTGGATTTGACCGACAGTTGCTTTGTCTGACACTCGAGCATTGTTGTTTTTGTTACGGACATCCATGCTCAACTTGTTAGAGCTATCTGAGACATGTTGTTTTTCGTTCCTTTGAGTACTGCAAGTAGCGTCATGGACACTCAAACTGGACCGATCGTCATCGGGGACTTCGTCAATGGTTGTAACTGGAATGTCCACATCAACAACAGAGA
The DNA here is from genome assembly GCA_037974385.1 of Arnoldichthys spilopterus. Lineage (NCBI taxonomy): Eukaryota > Metazoa > Chordata > Actinopteri > Characiformes > Lepidarchidae > Arnoldichthys > Arnoldichthys spilopterus. The sequence goes on along the minus strand of JBBPDA010067273.1, from coordinate 8,065 downwards.
CAGGAATTTCATCATCCATGCACACTGTTGCCTCATCTGAGTGATTAACTTCTAAAACACAGGGAAAGAGAGTTGATTTAATGTAAGTGATTAATGAGTTGCACCATAAAAGTTATAATACTTGTTTTTCCACTCACATAAAAACCAAAAGGGGTGTGTTACCATTAGAAGAATGTCTTTAATGAATTAGTGCAAGTATAAAGTTAAATGAAGTAATTTCAGAATGTTGATGTTTTTTATACACCAACATTTTGGTTCCTCTTTTATTACTTTATTTATTTATTTATTGCTGAATTGAAAATAGAATGGAACAAAAGTTCAAGGGTCAAGAGCATAGAAGCAAGAAAGCAATTCATTTGTATCACCTGCTAGGTCTGCATCCAGACCAGCCAAGGTTAGGTGGATTTGGGCAGTGATCTCAGCATCCTCCGCATAACTGTTCTGGTGCTCGTCTGGCTGGTTCCCTTGTCGTACTTCTTCACTGTTTGCATCACATTATAGACATGAGTTGCTAACTAAATCAAATAGGTGCACCAATGGTAACCAGTTTCTTAGACTAGGCTTATTTGCTGTCTGAAAACCAACCCCAAGGGACTCATACTTGCCTACTAGTTTAATAGAAACTGCAAATTTAGAACTTTATTTAAATATAGTTCAATATTGACTTTATTGAAATAAAGCAATATCTTCTAAACCAATATCTTCAGTATCTTTGGCAGACAATGCTGGACAGTGCTCAGGGGAGAACTATGGGTAAATCAATGAACAGCAAACAAAATCAACAGAAATGTGCAAAGCTGCACTTCCTGTCAAAGGAACCTTCTGTGACAAAAATCCACAAGTTATACTATGAATAAGTGAAAGAGGAGCTGAAGCTTTTGACTGAACATATATTATATGCACATTCTTTAGTTGGAAAATACTCTCACTGTACATGAACAATAAAAATCTGAATACTGTGTTCACTCTATGAAAATGAAAATGATGTTCGTGTTCATCTGAACCCTGTGTTCACACAATGAAAAGAACCTTTTTGAATTAACGAAAGTAATAAATACATTTGGAGCGTTGTTACAGAATGCATTGCTTTAAAAAACACAATCTTTGAGCACATAAGAGAAATACAATTAATCGCAATTAATGTAATAATTTGACAGCCCTAACAATAAGTGAATAATAAGCTTAGGGATTAAAGAGATTAAACACAGGGTTACTTGTCAACAGAATAGCCAAACTAGGATCATGTTTAAGGATCTAGGATGTGGCTCTTGTCCGTACAGATCATACTCAGGTGGAAACTGCAGAACTTGTGCAAAGGTCCCATTTTTCCTAAGTTCCATTTAATCTGAAAAAAGTCGTTTGCATTATTTAATCACTGCTACTTAGTGGGGGAGAATAAATTTCACACTGAAAGGCCAACGTTTAAAAAAGTGACTTCATTCATCTCACTGAAGATACAATCTTTTTAAAGTTCTGAGAGATTAAAAAAACTGAACAGCCCTTTCCTGGAAGACAGGAAGCATGAGAAGCAAAGTCAGGTCCCTTGAGCCAGGCAGGGCAAATGAGCAGTTTCAAATGACCCTGCAAGCTTTGGCAGCTCCTGCCCAAAGACTCATGAGTGTGGGCAGTCAGTGGGCCTTTATGCTTTATTACACAGTGCCTTAAAAGGAATAGTTCAGCAAAAATTTCAGATTTACACAATTATCCATTTGCTCTATATGCAATGGATCAGCCAAGACACGTTTGCCCACATGAAAAAAAAACCAATTTGGTTCATATTAAGGCTATCAGGTTTTAATTTCCAAAAAACTTGGATGCTCTGTAAAATGTAATTATAAATGTTATTATTTCAAATAATATACATCTGTTTTTCAATCAAAATAGAACAAAGAGAACATATCAAATGTTGAAAATGAAAAATGTTATTATTTTTATGAAAAATTTTGAATTTGATGCCAGCAACATGTTTTAAAAAAGTAGGGACTGGGGCATATAAACCACTGTTGCATCATCTCTACTTTTAACAACATTTGGGAACTGAAGAGACCAATTGCCTGAGTTTTTGTAGTGAAATGTTGTCCCAATCTTGCCTGATATAAAATGCAGTTTTTGATATGCTGTCTTTATTGAACTTTCAATCAAATATAGACTTATATAAACTCAGACTTGCAGAAGCAAAGCATTACATTGTTTTTATGTACATTTGGGTTTTTTTGTGCATTTTACTTTGCCTCCCAACTGTTTTGGAAAATGTTGTATGGATGTTGCCAGAATTAAATGAGAAAAGGTTTTTTAAATAATGTGTTGTTAAATGTGACTGAATTAAGAAAATGCCTAATAGCCAATCCACATTGTTTTTCTTTCATGAGTGGTGTCTCAAGTTCATTTTTAGTTCTGCACTGTAGTTGGTGCTGATTTAGCTAATGATTATTTTAAGCTTACATCCCTTTACTAAGTCTAAAGGCTAGATTTCCTGAGATAATCCCTAAAAAGCAAGAGCTTTTTATATCAGACAATTTCACAAAAGTGATGGCTTGCTGAATTCAGGTGAAATGTTAAACAGGCTGGGAGAGAGCCAGCTTCAGCAAATATGCCGATGAACTTGGAGATAAATCTCTCTAAGCAATCTCCTCTTTTTGTGGGAGAGCTCCAGCTGCTGCCTACCAGAAAAGACCTGGGCAGAAAAAACATTTTCAGGAGATAATATAAGCAATCAAAAAAAAAAAAAAAACCCAATAAACTTGAAATAAATAGCATCCTAATACAAAGTACAAAAGGGCTGGTTCTGTTTAAAAAGAACAAGGCTGGCACAAAAATCCAAATGTCAGTAAGGATTAGATTTTATAACTAGTCTATCTGGAGTCCATTGGGTTATTTATCCAAATTTCTGCAGTTAAAATGGAACATCTGCCAGAAATCTAGACAAGGTGTTGTGTTGTTTTACATCTTATTTCTTGTCACTGCAACCAAAACACACTGTATAACTCAAATACAGTACTTTGCATAGAGACACCCTGTTGAATTTATGGGAATTCCTTTAATTTACCAAGAAAAGAAGCATGTACTGCACTACATGGGTGTTTCCACTAAATATCACTAGAAATTGAAGCTGCAATTTCATGAATGAAGCTTAAAATATTTCGGCTGTTGTTTGACGGTACCAAACTGATAGAAAAGTTAGTTAAAGTGGATTAGAGTCAAAGCAAAAATTAGACAGTTCACTATCCTTAATCTCGTTTACACCTGAACACTTCATGCGTCCTGATAGAACTGCATAAGGCCAAGTCACAGAAAATTGGCAGTGTAAAAGCGCCCAAAATGCATTTAAAACAAATCTGATCAGTCACAGCACTGCAGGAGGTGGTCCGAGATGTGTTTAAAGCACTTTATAGCAGTGTATGTAGAAATCCACCTGTCTCTCAAACACACATCTAACAACCTAAACCCCTCTCAATACCCCCACCCCCAAAGTCACGCTAATGAAAGAGCCTGCTCTCCATACTCCTGCCACTTAATGCAAGAATCACTGCCCCCTGGTTCATAAGTTTGACCACTGAGTTTCATTTAAATTTCATAGCTCACATTACATGAGCCAGTTAACTTAAATAAAGGTCCTGTTTGCTTAACCTTGCCTACAATACACATACGGATTTTAGTCTGGCTGAGTGGAGACGCATTTGTGTACCAAGTGTAGATGCATGTGGCTTAAATCTTACCAGGACACAATCCAGGTACTAATCATATGGAGTGACCAGGTATAAATGAGGTCTTAGTTGTTAAGAAACGTAAAGATAATGTAAGGTGCCATGCCCTCCATGTCTTGTCCATGTTATGTTTTTGTTCCCTTCCTGGTGTTTGTCTTAGCCCTGCCCTAGCCCCGCCTTGTCTCCACTCTCGTCAGCTGTTCCTCGTCTCTCGTATTCAGGGGTTCCTTGTTGTATGTCATTATAAATACCCCTGTGTTTGGTTCACTCGGTGTGGGTTATTGTATTGTCATTCTGGTTCGTTCATGGCACAAACTGTTGCCTCGTTCCGTGTTTACACCCGCTCCTGTGTCGTTCGTCTTGATTGTTTAGAGTAAGTCTAGGTCATGTTTTCTGTACCTCCTCGTTTTGTTTTTCTAGTAAGTGTTTTTGTTAGTGTTCTTGCGTTTATTTAAAATAAAATATAAAATAGATTTCGCGTGCACTTGCTTCCTGCAACCCCACGACCCGGATCCTACCATTTGGATTCTTGACAGATAACTTTATTTAGGCCATTATTAGGAATGTGACCCCTCATTCAGGTCTAGACTGGCAGTGGTCAAATTTGGGTTTGACTTGGACAGAACTTTGTCCAGCTATCATCAGACTTAGTGGATTCTAAACTTGTTTCTAATCCTAACCCTTGCACTTCTGTGAGGTAGTACCTGTGCCGTGAGCCCCAGGTGGCACAGCCCTCGTCGCTGTCACTGGAGCAGTCTTTGGGCTGGTGGATGGGGGTGGGTGAAGAGTCATGGCTCAGAGAGATGGTGTCTTCCGGGGAGGTGGGCTGAGTCAGGTCGGACGGAGAGCTGAGAAGGCCTGAGTCATCTGCCATGCCTTCAGAGGCCGCATAGCCCTGGTCCGCCAAGCTCTCACTGCTGCACATGGACACCGTCTCCACTTCTTGCTCTGCCTTCCTCTCCATTGAGTGCAGCCATGCTGAAAATAGGGTGGTCCACAGGGACAAAAGTGTTAATGCCATTGGTGTTGGAATCATATTTTTACTTTCATCAATCAGTTATTGTACATGGTCTGCATGCTTTAATGCAAAAAAAAAACCAAACAAGCTGAAATTTCACTCAGTGTGATATCTAGAGTTGGGTATAATATTTTCATGAGGACATAATAAATACTGCATATATTGTCCAAAAATAACTGGTAATATTAATTTAATTAAAAATGTACTTTAAATGCAGTTCCATAACCCCCCCCCCAAGTAAATTTAACTGAGAAGATCAAAATTAACTCTGAGATAAATAACTGGCTTGTCTACTCATGCTTAAACTGCAGTCACACTGCCCCTTTGAAGATTGCATTGCATTGTGGGCACGAAAGAGGCTCGTCTGAAGGATTGTCAATGGAAAAAAGTGGTATTTGTCAGCGCAGTTAGCATGCATAATAGGGCCATAATTATGTCAGATAATCATATACTCTTCAGAGTATAGTGCTGCACACTGTGTCAAAAAGATGTGTGTAACTTGGTAGCATGGTTGGTGGCAGTGAGATGGGTTGTGGGCAGCTGGGATTAGCCAAAATAAATTGCAAACAGTAAAAACAAAGTGCAAACAATAACATCAGATAATTATATTCTCAATACAGCATAGTGCTAAACACTGATCTGTGGTAAAAAAAAAAAAAGTAAATATCTTCCATGGCTGGCTGCAACTGAATGACCTGTTTACAGCTGTGGTTAGCAAATAAGCTAACACTGGCTAACTAACTTAAAACAGGAAAACCCCAAAAGTAAAAATTATACAGTCTCCTGATCGATTGTGTATTATTCAGTCTCTCTTACACACATTCATTTGCAGCCACATGGGAAGAAATTTTAAAAGGCTTATTGTGGTCAAGTCGAAAGAGCTGTTAAAAGGGTCACTGTGCTGAACAGAACTGGACCTTTAGCAGCAACTTGTGTTTGTAAAATCAAACTAAGTCTGTCTAATGACCTACTGTACACTGTACTGTTTTTCAAAATATATATTATTCAAAGTTAGAAAACAAGCATCAATTGTGTTTCTTCTAAGGCCTGAATCTTTTAATCTAGCAATCTATAAATACCGTGAACAGTAACTTAATACAGCCCAACTCTTTATATCAAACCACTAAGGTCCTGTTACTTGTTTCATATACTGTCAGAATCGCTAGCATTCATTTTAATGTTCATGCCTGGTAAGGTGCAGATTTACACATAAAGCAGAGTGAGTCAAGCAAGAACGACAAGAAAGAAAATCAGAAGGCCTAAAAGACCAGATTTTGTTTTGTCAGCCTTTGTTGTCATTACCGAATTGTGTGGGTCAGACCTAAATATTTGCAGAGTCTATTGCACTTATAGACTGAGCCAATATTTTCATGCATGCGGTGTTTACCGATCAAATGGTGAGTGGTCCTGCTCCTGTAAAAGGGCCCAAGTCATATGTTTTTCTTGTTTTACTTTCCCCCAGTGTCACACTTACATTGATTTTTGTATCAAGAACAGTCATAATTCATTTTTACAGGACCGTTTTCCAACCTCTGTGTATCCTTTACCATTAAACAGGCTGTTTTAGTTATGGTCTATCAAAGATATATGTACATGTCCTCCATTATGATTGGCTGGCCTTTATTTTACTTCATTGAAAAAGCGGGGTGGGCTAATATACTTCTTATTCAGTCATTTATTCTGATTGTGTGGCACTCACACAGTGCGAACACTGAGCAGTGAATTTGTTCTCTGCTTTAACCCATCCATGACACCAGTGTACATACATCAGGCATAGGAGCAGTGGGCTGCACACCTACGTCACATAGGGCAGCTAAAGCGTTAGGTGCCTTGCCCAAGGGCACTTCAGCTGTGGATGTGGCTGCTTACTCACCACGTCCCACATTTTCCCTGCCAGTCCCAGGGACTAAACCGGCGACCCTCTGGTCACAAGCCATTTAACCATTAGGCCACATCTGCACCTTCTTATAGCTTTATCATGAAGGGGTGGGGCTAAACTGCTGCTGGGTGAATGATCAGTGAAAAGAATCTATAAAGTCGCTGTTTGATTTACTGTATGCTTCAGTTCTATCTGAACCTTGGCTTGGAAGTCAGGGCCAATTAGAGTAAAAGCCATGGAACAAAGCCAAACTAAGCAGGTCGCGCTACTCTCACTCTCTCCTGTCTCTCACCGCAGTGGTCCGTTTCTCCTCTCTCTCACACCATCCTTGTCTTTCTGTTCTCTCTCCACAGCTCCAAGTCATCTCTTTGCACCTAACTCTGTTATCTGCCCTGACACCAGCCACTTTCTGCTGCTGCTTCATGCCTCCAACTTCAAGCAAGATCACTCACACGCTCCTCTGCCCTTCAGATACAGTCTTCATGGGAGGCCAAAGGGGAGATTAAAGTTGTGTCTGTTTTATATTTTATTTGCTCTGTGCAGCACATGGATACGTTTTTAAGTGATGCAACCTATAGGTAACCTTGGGTCTTACGTGAGTGTGTGTGTGTTGCCGTCAGATTTGGACTAAGTGGTGAGCGTAAAAGGAAGCCTGTTCCTGGATATATGATGAGTCACATGCCATTTCCCAACCATTTCCCAGCAGAGCATTAAAACACAGCAGCTGCAACCACAGACACACAGACACAGACACACATACACAAACACACACACACGATTAATGACCAAGCACATGCCACAGACTTGAGCAAGTAGTCTCATATATACTCTTGCTACTCTCTTTCTCTCACACGACTGAAACCATGACACACAACCTCAAGCCCATAAGCACAGCTCTGGGAAGACACGGACGCTAACCCACTACTCGTACACACCACACCAAACATGCAGGCATACTTCGAGATTTAGTAAATAAACGTGCAGCCGTATTCAGAGAAACACACCACTGTGCCGCCACATCTGAACTGTAACAAATATTTCATCATCCTCATCATTTGTAATACCATCCATCCATCCATCCATCCATCCATTTTCTAAACATGTTTCCGGGTCACGGGGAAGCTGGAGCCAATCCTAGCTGACTGCGGGCCTAAGGCGGGGTACACCCAGGATTCATACACACATCCACACCTATGGGCAATTTAGAACATCCATTCATCCTACTGCAGCCTTTGGACTGTGGGAGGAAACCGTAGCACCCGGAGGAAACCCACGCGAACACGGGGAGAGCTTGCAAACTCCTTACAGAAAGGCACCTGTTGTGCCCCTGGATAATTAACACTTTTTAATTATTTTGGAACTGAGGAGACTAATTGTAGCAAATTGTAGGAAATTTTGTCCATTTCTATTTGAAATAAGACTTCAGCTGCTTAGTGATGGGCAATGTTGGCCAAGTGATAAGGA
>JBBPDA010067252.1:0-12917 GCA_037974385.1 Arnoldichthys spilopterus | reverse complement strand
ATTAATAGCAGATCACTCAGTGATAAACTATTAATGTCCCACTACCTGTGAGCGTAGCTTGCTCCAGCATCCAGTGATCTCCAGTGAACTTCATTCATCTGGACATCTACAAGCCATATCCTGTTTTATTGCATTCTTATTGTTTATTATTGCGTTTGGAGCCCCAACACTATCTTAGGCTCCGCTGTTGAGATAACAAAGAAACTCAACATTTCCCTGTGCACCACCCCCATGGTTATGGCGGTCGGCTTCGTGCACTTACTTCATTTGTTTTGACCAATCGACCTCTCATTTAGTGCCAACACAGACATGGGTTGCTCAAAATAAGTAAATTCGAGGCCCAACTCCCTTGCGAGTTGCTCCTCAAATAGATTGGCTGCGGCTCTAGAATCTACCAATGCCGAAAGGACAAAAGGAGTTTGGTGACTATAAGAGGTTTAGCCAATCAAAAAGGTTCCGCACTTACCCCTCTCCTCATCTCCCTGCTCTCATGTGGATTGGAAGGGCACACGGTTGCTTGGTGTCCCACCCCCCCGCAGCAATTACAGTGCTCGCGCCTCTGTCTCCGTTTCCTCTCCAGGCCGGAAGGCGCCGCACTCCATCCGCTCATCCGTGGAGGTCACTGGTCTAGGCTGCAAATGCGCCGCCATCCTCCAGGGTCTCCGCTCACGGATGAGATTGTCCAGCCATATGGACAGGGAGATGAGCTCATCCAGGCTGAGGCTCTCATCCCGGCATGCCAGCTCAGCCTTCAGTCTGTCCATTAGCCTCTCCTGGTACACTGTGCACAGTGACACGTCAGTCCAGTCACAGAGGGCCGCCATGGTCCGGAACTCCAGAGCAAACTCGTGGGCTTTGCGGGGCCCCTAGCGAAGTTTGAGGAGTTGCTCACCTTGGTCCTTGCCCTCATGGGGGTGGTCAAAGACCCGCCTAAGCTGTGAGATGAACTCCTCATAGGGGCATGTTGCTGCATCCAGCCTGCTCCAGACTGCCACCACCCACTCCAACGCCTTGCCCGTGAGTAACGAGATCATGATGGCAATCTTCTTGTCTTCCATCTCCACCGGCTGGTGGGTGAAATACAGCTCGCATTGAAACAAGAAGCTGCCACACATCTCCGGATTTCCCGAATACTTCTCCGGCTTACTCATGCTGCCCTCAGTTGTTGCTAGGGTGGAAGTGAAGGAGAGGGGGTGAATGCCAGATCCCGCACTGGAGTCTGTAACTGGATTTGCCGCTGCAGCGGTGGGAGGGTCTTTCCGGGCTGGCAGCTGCACCAATGCCTGGGAGATCCAGGCTGGCTTGGATGGCCTGGATGGCTTGCTGGTGTTCACCGAGCAATCTCCCCTGGTCTACGATGGCACAGACGAGATATCTTCTATACCATATCTCTTATCTTTAGCGCTTAGCCAAGCGCTTGCAAAACAGCAACACCTTTTCTCTGCCCGTTCAATACTGTCCCTCTAACTGCATGCTTGTTCAGCAACACCTACTGGTGCTGCATGTGCGATAATGAACTTACTATTGTCGCCTGTCGATGGCACACAACAAGTATCCTCCGTGCTCTCCCTGTGTCCTGGCCCTGCCTATATTGTCAGATGATGAGGGGTCTAACCAGCAGCACCTGGATTAGGTTGGCCCAGTTAGTACTCAGGAGATGGGGACCGGTGCCAACCGCTGGGTGGCGGTAGTCCCCCTTCCACTGCAGGGGGTCCTACCTGTTCCCTTACACACACACATACAGCGATTAACTCAACACTCATAAATTTGCTTTATTTCTACATTAATCTCCTATCAAGGACACTTCCGTCATAACCCAGACTTTTGGCTACTGAGGTCACAACTGGCTGAAACTGGTTCCGTACGTGAACACTCACAAATGCTATATAATCTCTTGTTAAACTATCATTCAGTAGACTGGAACTCGGGGAACTTCAATGCTTGAGGCCCCTTGATCCTGACTGCTTCCTTTGCTGTCTCTGCTTGGGATCCCAAATCTTTGGGGGATGCTATCTCCAGATAAGACATCTCTCTCTCTCTGTTAAATAAAACTTTTAAAAATACTTTACGGTGTAATTATGACCTCTCCTTGAAGACACGTCGACACTCACCAACATCACTTGAAACACAATACATTACAAATTGTCAGTTTTTATGCCTTGATTATCTATTAGAAATTATAAGATTTCAGCACAAACAATCCTTAGCCAAACTGACTGATGCATTCCTAGTTCGGTCTATACTACTGAATCGCTGTCCACCTAAATAAGAAACCTATAAAGTTAGATTTCATCAGACTGCTTAACCAAATGTGTACAAGTTTAGAGAGATAAACAACATTAGGTAAAGTTCAGAGTAAGAAGTAAGTAAGAAGGTCACATGCTAATGTTTTGAATTTGTTCTTTTGAAACAGGGGCTTTGGTGAGCTACAGTCTCAAGGCCTAGAATTTTAGTGTGGAATGCTGGGGTATGAGCAAAGAAGTTCATGCAGCAATGGGTTTAATTGTTAAAAAAACTTCCACTCTAAAGGTATAAATGTCTTTATACAACCCCATTTCCAAAAATAACTAGTAAGTAGCTGTGTAAAATGCAAAGTAAGCTGTGTAAAATAAAACAATGTGAATCTTATATTTGTCTATTTAAAGACAGCATTGTTTTCTTTGGAAAATACACTCACATTGAATTTGATGCCATTAACACATTAAGACAGGCACACGTTTTTCACAGTGTTGCATCATCTCTTCTTTTAACAACACTCTAATGACACTGGTAAAGTTTGGGAACTGAGGGGATAAGCTGTTGGGAGTTTTAAGAATAAAATGTCCCATTCCTGCCTGATATAGACTTTTAGCTGCTCAACCGTTCAGGGTCTCTTTTGTCATATTTTTCATTTCAAGATGCAACAAATGTATTCAATGAGTGACATGTCTGGATTGCAAGCAGGCCAGTTTAAGACTCTTATACTTACAGCCATTCTGATGTGATACAAGTATGTGCTCCTCCACCAAAGAGCCTCAAATTGCCCTGGAGACATTAACCACAATGCCAACCACTAAACTGTGTCCAAGATGATAGCTTGTCGGTCCCCAGTTGTCAGAAATGCTGCAAAAAGCTAAGTCCAGAAGATTAAGGCTGAAAATGAACTTAACATTCAGATAATTTAGAGATATTTTAAATCCATTGCCTGACTCAGAGGGATTGACAATAATTTGTTGGTTATTTTAATTAAATTATGAAAAGCACTACAGAATGTCAGTTGTCTGTGTCATTTGTTGGAGTGTGATCATCTTTATCTGAAGGCTCTGTATGAAAGACAGTCAATTGTTTTCTTATTCAAATTTGTTGAACAAATTTACAATTTCCATGGAATGTACATATTTTTTCCACATTAGCATATTTAAAACAGTGAGGACAAGCAGCAGTTATTCTCACAGTCAATAGGTACCACAATGATTCAGCATTCTGAAACAGCATTCTGAAACAGCATTTACTCAGCATATTCAGATGTGCATTACACAAAAAGTGCAGTCAAATGCCAGCTGTGAGTGACATGTTTTAGTTTGGAATAAAAATAAACATCCTAAACACCCTGACAAGCATGTAAGGAGCAAGCAGCCAGCAGACACTGCAAACCGCTTATCACCATGTGAACACAAACACATTAGCATTTTCTCCCGTCTCTACTTCCCAAAAGCAGGGAGGGATGGTGATTAGAGGAGAAGAGAGTGGGATAGTGGGCTGGTCTGCAACCTTTTCTCAAGGGCATTTTTAAAACGCAGACAGACAAAGCCTCCCAAGACAGAGAATGGGTGTGTGTAGGGCAGTAGAACTTAAGAGGGATCGGTGCATTGTGCGAAATATACTCCCACCACGCCAGCCACTGCTTCAGCTTATCAATTCATTTTCACCTTGTTAAACTGGCTGGAGTATAATTATGTTTTCTTAGGAATACCCAAGAGTGAGTGGGGAATGGTAGGATGTTTTTTTTCTTATAAATAACATATACTGTAAAAAAAAATGTAATTAAAATTTAAATTATTAAATTTTTCGTTAACTCAGTTTCAAATGAAACATTAACAGAATGAAAACAGAGATTGTGATGTTATGTTAACTTATTATTAGAAGTTCACTTAACTGTAAATACTAAAGGTAGTGAGATAATTCAATGTTTCAAGTTAAACCTTAGTTTAATAAATAATCAATGACCAAAGGACCAATCAATCAAGGTGCCCTGTGATCTTGCAGTTTATTTAACAGTTAGAGGGAAAGTATTAGTTGGAGCCAGAATGACCAAATTACCAAATCAAAATAATGACAGTTCAAGGTGTTTGTATTTTGTACTGATTAAAATGATTAAAATAAAACACTATCAAATATTAATTATTTTCTTTCTTCCAGACTAAATAATAGTAGGGAAGGAATGGGTGGGGTTTTTCATGTCAGATGTAGCTTAAAGCCCTCACATATTCAGCCTTGGCTAAAAACTTATTTCCCCAGAAAGTGTTTGTTTTTTTTTCTGGCATATTTCAGTGTGGCAAAGTTTTCATCTACAGTCTGCTTGCTCTCTTGCTTCCACTCACATCCCTCCCTCCTTATATCCCTTGTGGTCCAAGAATGGAGCTAATTGACAATAATGAGATGTCAACTGCATAAATCAGTGCTGCCAATTCACACTGAATATGGTATGAAATTCAAGCACTCACAGCATGACATAAATCAATTAAGTGATTATTCATAAGGCTAACTATCAGGCAGAGTGAATTTTATGCCGTTCTCATGAAGTCAGAACAAATCTCTTGTTATAATATGGCCCAAATCTATGCCCTTAAAATGCCTGTCCACTTGTTCATATGTGACAGGGAACATTAATAATAAAACACTAACTTTCACTAACCTGGCACATGTTTCAGTGGTCTAAATGAGGAATGGCAACATGTGGCGACATTAACAAATTCATGAGATGCAGTCAATGCAGTGAGGGCTCTGGAGAGCATTAATCCTAAAGTGAACTTGGCCCAAACTTTCAGCAGCTCTCTGTCTTCTTAGATCTGGGTGTGCTAATAAGAGATTAGGAGAGCAGCACAGGAAGTTAGCATGGCTCGCTTAACGTCCTGCTGAGTGCTAAAGAGAGTCTGCAGTTAGGCACATTTGATTTAGCCACATAAAAGAGTTACAATGTGCGCTTACATTCATTAAGCCACAAAAAAAATTTAATCAAAGCAAGCAGAAAGCCTTGTTTAATTTTTCATTACCCTGTGTGCACATCATAGAAATGAAATGTTTGTTTTGTATGTGCGTGTGTGTTTGTATGTAGTAAATGTTTTTGTGTGTGCATAATACTTATAATCTTCTTTCAAATGTCTTCCTGTCATAAGACATATCCCACTCACACACACATTTATATATTATGGATGCACTTTGGAGTTTTATAAGTAAGTCTGTGCAATTGGTGTTAACCCATTCATGAAGCGTGACTAAATCCTCATTAGATGTGTAAAATTCTATAAGCCCATACTTAAAGTGATGTTTTGAATGTTGGATTTGTACAAGGAACAGACTTGCACTGATCAAAGCTTAAATATAAGTGCCATCTAACAAATCACCCAAGCATTATTGCCCCTTACTGTCTCTCTTACTCCTGCATTGTTGTATTAAGAGATGTAACGAAAGGCAACTGCATTATTTGGAATGGCTTCTAGTTGTGAATCTTCTCTTTACAGATATGAGCACAGATACAAACAGGTAAAGCTCAAAAGGGCCAGATTTACTACACGTTTGTGATGGTACTAATGCATTTCACACACACTTATCAATGTGTGCCCAGAAGCCAGCGGGCACCAATAAGCTGTGGGTTTCAGCAGGCCTGACTTCAAATATATGCATTCCAGGATACAACACTGTTGATGTGCAAAAAAAAGGGAGGAGACTATGCAAATTAACATCCTGAAGTAATTTACTCATGTCAGCTAATGCATGTTTTTAACAAGGAAGTGAAGTAAGTGTGATTACCTTGGAAATGGACTTTGAATTAAAGGGATGATACAAGACTTGCAAGATCTGTCCTCTGCTAGTCACCTAAATGTAAAATTTAAAACCACAAAACTTACCGCAGTTTTCAAAATTAATATCTAAATAAAGAACTAATTAATAAATCTTTTGTTTAAAATATCCCAGTTTTCTAATTTTAACAATTTGTAAAATGTTTTACACATTTAATGATTATTGCCCTAAAGTCCACTGATGAAGCTGAAAGGTTGAAACTTTAAAGGTTAAAAAAGTCTTTAAATATGCAGTTTATAAGATACAGAAACATATGAGAGAATTCTCACTGAACGCTCACTTAAGCCAGATCAAGGTGTGAAACTCTGTTAGAGTTTTCTTTAGTAAGGTGTTTTCATCACTATTTTACAATAAAAATAAGTGGGCCAAGCTCATGTTCCTTCATCAGTGAAACAACATGAGCAAAAGTGTAATTCAGTATTGATAATCTGGTGAGTTATTTCAGTGTTTGTATATTCTATACTTCCCAGTTAGTTTCAGCCCCCTGCTTCACTAATAATGAGTGAGAGAAGACATGCTCATCTGAGAGTATCATTTAACTAGACCTCAACAGAGGAAAAGTAGTTATTTATAGAATGTGGCTCTTTTCCTATATATAAATGCTGATTATGACTTCCCTTATGACTTAATATCTTCTGCTTTGGTCCCTCAAAAATCTAGAAATTTGTGTAATCGTGATAGAGAGATGTGGAACCTACAGCTACATGCAGACATGGTAATTTGGTAAAACTTTATTTTGATGGTGCCCCTGTAGATGTTAGCAAACTATCCCTAATCTGTTAACAGTATATATATATATATATATATATATATATATATACCGACATACATACATTCATGCAACTAAACAGACGTAAATACATCAACATGGCATTTGTTAATATTATGAAAACACTCACACTGGCTCGCGGTTTTTACTATGTACTGTGTATATTGTAGAAATGACAAATAAAAAACCTACCTACCTACCTACCCATAATAACATATTTTAATTTTCCCCAACTCTGTTTCTCTCTCTAGCACTGGCACAGAGCCTAGTAAAAGTTTTGAATGTCTTTCATAAACCTTCCAAGAACTATGTATTTGTACCTTTGACCCGACCAATAGGTCCATTCAATAGCCCTAAGCTGATCTTTAAGGGCCTTCTGACTGCAATTTGCATGCATACGCCACACTTCACTTTTGAAAGTTGACCACAGTCTCTCAATGTTTTGTATGTTTGCTCCTGTAGTTGGGTTAACAAACTGCACACTGTGATTCACTGTTTGGTGTTTATATCATTCTACTGAAAGGCTACAATATGCACGCCACTCATCACTTATGACAAAGCTCCGGTGTCTGATGTGCCTTTGGAATATAGGGAGAAGAGTATTCTTATTCTGCTTATTCAGCAACCGGAGAACTGGTTTCCTGGAAGGCCTGATTTCCAACATCCTGAACACCCATGTTCTCCTGCTCTATGCCCTTCCAAAACAACCCCTGGCATACCGTAAATAAACAAATAAAATCCAAAAAAATCTAATTTGCCTCTCTTTTGTTTTTTCTCTGCTATACATGCACATTAGTGATACTAATAAAATTTTTTTAAAACTTTTTGCTTGCCTGTCTAGGCCTGCTTTTTACTTAATTACATAATTTCCAACCAAATGTGGAGTTAGACAATAGGTGAGTACACTTGCTCAAAATTGTCTTCTTGAGATTTTGACCAAATTTGTATGTATGCTATATGTGATCTTTTTAAATGCTATGTAGTGTTGCATGTATGTTTCCTGCATTCATCAAAACATCTAACCTATTTTATAGGCTGTTTAATTATCTGATTAGGTAAATGTCCACAGCTAAGAGTTTGAAAGATCACAATTTATGAATGATTGTACTGGAGAAAAGGGGGTGAGTATTGCTAAAGTGGTGAATATTAAAACCCATGGTTGCTATTTTGAAACATTCACAAAATATTTGTATGTATGATTTACATATAGTCCTTTTTTTACTAAACATGTTAGGAAAGAAGAAAAAAAAGCCTGCTCAAATATTTACTTGGAAAATGACTAAATTCTGGAATCTTCTGGAAAAGAGAGGGATCTGCCTCCATCTTTTGGCCAACACAGGTCATCGTCACCGGAATTCTAGCTCTCCGGCCAGCCCCTCCCCTTCCAGGTGGTGGCTGTCAGGGAGCTAATCACCAGCACTATTTAGTATCCCTTGAAACACAGGAGAGTGCAAAGCTTATGCCATTCATGTGGGTATTCTGAGCAGTATTACTTAGTGTTGGATTTCCTGGTTTGAACCTATAGCTTATTTATCTTTACCTAGCCTTAGTCCTTTGTGTACCTTTACGCTCCTGTCAATCTTTTTTTTTCTGACGACGATTTCGGATTACCTTCTTGTACTGGCTGCCTTCCAAACTGTGTCTATAAAGACTCCATTTTTACCTGCATCTGTCTCCAAGAACCTCCTCAATTGTGACAAGCATAAGTGCTGTTGTGTTGTAAGGTGGTGTAAGAGCTGACTGGACAGCATAAACTAAGCAGGAAAATCACTACAACAAAGCAGGTAACAGTCTCAACTCTATTCTGTAATACCTACTGGCAAATGCATAGAACACAAGTGTCAATAGATTTTAAGAATGTTGCTTGAGTTTGGCATGCTGTCAAATTTTGGGTTTTTTATTCCACCAGAAGTCATGCTACAGTACAGTTTGGAGTGTGGACTGTATTTCAGTATTTTAGTCATGTTGGTTGCAGTTTTAATTATAACTTCACGAAGTTCACTGAACATCAGAGAGTATACACAGTTAACAAAATTCAAGACAAAGTTTATTCTTCTGTTAATGTTTTTCTCCAAAACAGCAGGTCTTGTGGAGTGTTCCAGGTATGCAGTAGTTAGTACCTACCAAAAGTGATCCAAGGAAAGAGAACTGGTGAATCAGCAAAGGGGTCATGGGCACTCAAGGCTCACTGATGCATGTGATGAGTAAAGACTAGCCTTTCTGGTCTGATCCCACAGAATAGCTAAAAAGTTAATACTGGTTGTGATAGAAAGGTGTCAGAACACACAGTGCACCTCAGTCAGATATATGGAAGTTGACTGTTTGTTATATGTATAAAAGTTTAGTTCTTGCTGCATACCACTGCAAAATACATCTGAAATTAAATAATGAACATAAAGTGCAGACTTCCAGTATTAATGTCATAGAATAATCAGTTTTATATTTTGAATAGTTCAGGAATCAGAATAATTGAATACTTAGCCCCACCCCTCCCTCATTTGATTTTTTTGAGCTCCAAAGTAATTGGACGTTTGACTGCTCAGCTGTAATGGTACTGTGTGTAATTTACTCACTATTACACAAACAAATAAGACAAAAGAATCAGTTTTTCAAGTATTGCATTTGGAATCTGCTGCTAATTTGCTGCTAACTCTCAGTAAATCTAAAGAGTTGTCAATGCTAGTGGAGAACACCATGAGTAGGCAAAAATCTACAAAAGGCTTCACTAGATTAAATATTGAGGGTTTACCATTATATGTAAACATTTTGTTAAGCATTTATTAACCTTTGGT
Source organism: Arnoldichthys spilopterus (assembly GCA_037974385.1). Classification (NCBI taxonomy): domain Eukaryota; kingdom Metazoa; phylum Chordata; class Actinopteri; order Characiformes; family Lepidarchidae; genus Arnoldichthys; species Arnoldichthys spilopterus. The sequence continues at coordinate 3,296 of JBBPDA010067252.1, read as the reverse complement.
TAGAACAGACATTGCCATTAAAAACACAAGCTTTACAGTTCTAGAGATGAGGAGTCCATATGAGAACATTATTTTACTAGAATGATGGAAAGAGAATGATCCAATGTGTACCTTTTCATCTGCCAAGTGTCCTAGTTTGCACATTTTATAAATTCGGTATAAGCATAAACATACCTAATTATTACTTACAGACCATTGAATATACAGATGTGAGATTTTGAGCTTGTTTTGTCTATTTTGTAATTTTGCAACAGTGGGTCAAAAGAGTAGGCTTGTAGTATTTTTGGGGGTTTTATTTAAAGAAAGTAATACTAAGAAACATAGAACTAATACTGGGTTCAAAACAACAGCGGGGTTCAACACGATAGCAGGGTACTTACAACAGGGTGACATCAACAGAGATATGAGGACTGAGGCAAACACAGGAGGTTAAATAAGAACACAAACAAGAAACACCTGACACAGGAGGGGACTAAAGAAACAAGGAACAGGTGGGACTAGGGCATGGCTAACAGACACGAGACAAGGAAGCACATAGAAAAACCAAAACAAAACATGGACAGGGAAACGTGGCACGCAAGACATCACAGCTGAACTATTTTGCACTGTCAATGATTAAACAAAAAGCTTAAAACAATATACATTTGCCTTTCTAGCTGTCTATTATTTATATATATATATATATATATATATATATATATATATAAAATATTTTCATGCAGAAAGTGCCTATCTATTTGCAAAATATTACTGAATTTTATTTGATTGTAATGGTTGTGTGCGCGAGATTCATATTTGGTGCATGTTTCTGTGCTTGCTGCCTTCATACTGTGAGGTTACGTCTGGTTCTGTTTCCCTTGTTCACGTGTTCATGTCCGTGTGCTTGTGTCCACATGCCCGTGTTGTCTTAGCCATGCCCTTGCCACGCCTCACACCTAGTCCTCGTTCCCCGTCTCCTCCCTGTGTTCAGGTGTCCTTCGTTTGTCTATTTAGTCTTGTGTGTTTGTGCTTTTACTTGTCGGTTCTCTGTTGTATCTAGCTGTTGTGTATACATGTGTTCCTTAATCTCGTTTTTGATTTCCCAGTGTATGTCTTAGTGTTTTCGCATTTCGTTTAATAAATCCCCTTTTTTTTCACGTTCGTCTGCGTTTGCTTCCAAAACACCCCAAAATCGTACAGATTGACCGACGAGGACTAGAAAGAGCTAAACCAGACGGAACCTCACAGTACCCCCCCTTAAAAAGAGCCACTGCGAGGCGACAAGACACAACTAGACTGAAAAAAACCACCAAAAACCACCATAAACTTTCTGCATCTTCTACATTTCATTTTTGGCTTTAGCAGTCCTTTCTTTTGCAGCCACTTTATTAGGCTGAAACTTGACTTTTTCGTTTCCCTGACATACACCCTCTTAATCGTTTCACTGACTAAATTTGGCATTATTTATTTACTGTACGTATTTAAAATTTTCCCTTTCAAATGAAACTATACAGCAGCTTGGACCCGTCACAAATTGATTTATGTCTAGCCAGTAGTTAGAAGCCACATCACGCTCACCAGGCGCCAAGCAATCTGAGAAAAGAAAAAGCATTCTATCGAGGTCATCAGATGCTGTGCGGTTTTCACTTACACAGGATGGCAAACAGTTTTTACTTGCATATAATTTATCATTATACTTGTCAATTTTTAGCACATTACAGTTGTTATTGTTATCTCTAAGTCTTTATGGTAAAGTGTAACTGACTATACCAAGCTGAGTATGCCTGGGTAGTTATATTGGTTGATTACTAGTTATGTTGCTGCTCAAATCACAGGGTTCCTAGAAAAGTTTGAATGTCATAAATGCTTCAAAGTAACTTTGATGAGTGTCCCACACATTGAGTAACACTGAGCCTCTTGAGCAACGCAGGAGTATTTTTAATTTCATTTGCTGTGTTACCAGCATTTGAGTAATTTTAAGTGCTTTGAAATATCAGATGTGTAAAATAATTTGTTGTATTAGAGTAAGTTTCAGGCTTGGGCACTCTGACCAGAATAAAATATCAATGTGAAAAAAATGTATAGACATCTTTGGTTGTGGCTCCAGAATGGTGGTGCTATGTTGCATTGTAAGAGATGTTTAAAGGTGGTGTCATCATGGTTTTCCAACCAAAGATGGCAGAATCAAAAAGAGGTTCCAATTCCCCATATAGTGCACTATGTACATTATGAAATTGGGTTTCTTCACATACAGCTGTGGTCAGAAGTTTACATACACTCATAATGGTCATGAATGTCTCATTAATTTTGGTCTTTTAATGATTTACTTGAACTGTTCATTTTCCAAAATGGAATGATGATCGTAGAGCTAATTTAAATTGTTTGGTTTCCTGGCACGGACCCAGCTTTTAAGCCTAGTCCACACATTTTCAATAGGGTTAATGTCTGGCCTTTGGGAAGGCCAATTTAGAAGCTTAATGTTAGCTTTATCCATTCCAAAACCAGTTTTAAAAGTTCTGCTTCCCGGGTGCTGTTTATAGCTGCCCACTGCTCCTTAAACCTATGGCCTTCTGTTGACAAGGGCAAGGTTCTAATCATTAGGCCACTACTGCCCGCTAGTGTGAACACAGTTTGGTAAATGTGAATAAATTAGTATTAGTAATTCCAAGACACTTAGATTTTCTTTAATGCCTTTTCCACTTTTTAATACTGTGGACATGAAATCGGTCTTAAATTTCATTTATAATGGTCTTAAAAAGTCTTAAATTTAACTTGTTGAAACATGCAGAGCTGGCACTGTGGTGCACAACCAATTTTGTTGTTAAAATTTACAATTCTTCTTCTTAGATCTTTAGTTCATTGGACTTTCCCAATGTATTGGTCCATCCAATTGAATCCATGGCAAAGGGATCTCACAGGAACATGTATCTGATTGTACTACATAGTTCACTTTGTAGGAAGTAGGGAGTAACTTAGATGTGGCCTGTGCATTCATGTAAGCTTAAAGTTTTACCACTGTAGCAAGGCAGATGGAAGGTGCACGCTAATGATATTCTTTTATATTGATTTGCCTCATGGCTATGGTGTTGTCATTATACAGCCTATATACATCACACTTGTTGTCATAACCAAGTTTATTACATCCACATCACACAGTTTGACTTGCAATAAACTTCTGAAATCTGTCTGTAGTTGCTCTACTGTTTTCCAGAGTAACAATACAGTGTGTTATCACAGTATTGTAACGGCAACACCTGGGCCGCCCAGCAGAGGGCGGCAAAGTGGTGCCACCCCGCACCAGAACAGCAGAGGGTGGC
>JBBPDA010067231.1:0-12919 GCA_037974385.1 Arnoldichthys spilopterus | reverse complement strand
TGTGTGTGTGTGTGTGTGTGTGTGTGTGTGTGTGTGTGTGTGTGTGTGTGTGTGTGTGTGTGTGTGTGTGTGTAATAGGCTGTAATAAAGCTGGTGCTGTTGTTTCAGATGAGACAGAGTACGAGTACAGCGGGAGTGAAGAGGAGGACGAAGAAGGTGATGTGGGAGAACCAAGGTACACACACACACAAACACACAAACACACATGAACACACACTCTGCCTTTACCAACATACACGTACTGTATATGCACATCTGCATTTCTCACACTAGTCAAACTCACACCTCACCATAGTCAGTAAACAAGTCTATCATTACTGTTTAGGTCTTTGTGTGTGTGTGTGTGTAGGTGTGTGTGTAGGTGTGTGTGTAGGTGTGTGTGTGTGTTTGTGAGTGTGTGCATGCATGTGTGTACATGCGTGTGTGTGAGCTCACTAATGTCTTTTATTCTGATTGGTCCCATCATAGCTCCCTCATTAATGTCTCCTTTTCTGATTGGTCCACAGCTCCATCATTAACGTCCCCGGTGAGTCCACTCTGAGGCGGGACTTCCTGCGGCTGCAGCTGGCCAATAAGGAGCGCTCGGATGCGCTGAGGAAACAGCAGCTGGAGCAGCAAAACGAGGAGCACAAGCGCCAACTGCTGGCAGAAAGGCAGAAACGCATCGAGGAGCAGAAGGAGCAAAGACGCAGACTAGAGGAGGTACATGTGTGTTTGTGTGTATTGTAGGACAAATGTGTATATAACATAAAAACCACCAGCCTGTATATATATATATATATATATATACACACACACATACCATTCATAACATTAAAACCACCAGCCTAATATTGTCTAGAGCCTGAACAGCTGGGACCTACCTAGGCATGGACTCCATAACACCTGTGTGGTCCTAAGCTTTTGGTACAGTTCCTTTAAGTAAGGTGATACTTCTCTAGATTAGAATAGTTGGTCCAGCTCTACAAGGCCATTGTAGGCAAATTTGAGGATGGACAAGGGTCAGGATTAGGCTGCAACACTTGGGCCTTGGGTGCCCATGACCAGTCATCCTTTCTTGGATCACATTGACAAGGGCCTTATTGTGGAGTGCTCCAGGTGTGCAGTAGTGCAGTAGGGTCATGGGCACCCAAGGCTCACTGATGCATGTTGGGAGTGAGGGCTAGTTGGTCCTGGTCTGATGGCACAGAAGAGCTAAAACGTGATGCTGACTCTCATAGAAAGTGGTCAGAACACAGTGCACCACAGTCAGAGCCTCCGTATTAGGCAGGTGGTGTTAATGTTATGGCTGATCAGGCATGTTCTTAATACGTATGAGCACACAGGTTGACACCATGTGTTTGTGTGTATTACAGCAGCAGAGGCGTGAGCGTGACCTAAGGAAGCAGCAGGAGAGACGCCGCTATGAGGAGGAGAGGAGACAAGCCGAGAGAGAGCAGGTACACTGGGCTAGTCGCTAGCTGCGGGTAGTCTGTGTAAACTGGGCTAACGTGTTAAAGTTTTCAGTGATACTGCGTCTTTCACTGCGTTTCCTTTTAACTAAGTGTACAGACCGCCGCCCCCTACTGGTATGGAGGGTTTTGTAGGTGCAGAACCATGTGTTGATCTGTGTAACAGTGTTGGGGAGTAGCTAACTGCAGTTAGCGACGCTGCTAAACGACTTTTTTCAGTAGCGCAGCTACATTTTAATTGCTCTAACTTTTCCAGTAACAACTATTCGTTTTCTCTCTTTACAAAGGCGATTGTTTCTGAAAAGAGTGTTTCTGACTACTGCTGAAATCACAGAAGTGCCGTCTGATTGGCCACCCACCACGTCCTATGTACGGAGTGGGAGGGAAAGCGCGGCCGCCTCTGGGATTTTTCATTGTGCTTTTTGCTAGTAATTGAACTCTCATGAAAAAAAGTTCTAAATGATGTTCTTCGGACCCACGTTTACGCCACACAGTCGTCTGATCACAGTAGAACAGAGTTTAAGCTGTAGTGCCCTCAGTAACTCTGAGTAACTGCTGTTGGTTCACACAGACTCTGAATCAGAAATGCAGGTGAAGGTTGTGAAGTGAAAATGATTATTTGTCATTGTGAACACACTCAAGCACCACAACGAAATGCGACCTCTGTATTTAACCCATCAATGGAACTTCAGTAGTGCCCAGGCCGGGACTCGAACCTGTGACCTTGAGAAGAAACTCCTCTTGAGTCTCTGTTCTGGTCAAAAGGCTACAGAAACGTTTGCCTGAGTTCAGTAGGCGGAACAGACAGTTACAGGGGTGGGACGAGTCCAGGATGAGTCCAGGCTTTCCTTCTCTCTTTTCCTTCCTTTCCTTCTCTCTTCTCCTTCCTTTCCTTCTCTTTTCTCTCTCCTTTCCCTCCCTCTTCTCCTTCCATTCCTTTTCTCTTCTCCTTACTTTACCTCTCTTTTCTCTCTCCTTTCCTTCTCTCTTCTCCTTACTTTCCCTCACTCCTCTCCTTCCTTTCCTTTTCTCTTCTCTTTCCTTTCCCTTTCTTTTCTCTCTCCTTTCCCTCTCTCTTCTCTCTCCTTTCCTTCTCTCTTCTCCTTACTTTCCCTCTCTTCTCCTTCCTTTCCTTTTCTCTTCTCCTTCCTTTCCTTTTCTCTTCTCCTTTCTTTCCCTTTCTTTTCTCTTTCCTTTCCTTCTCTCTTCTCCTTACTTTATCTCTCTTCTCCTTCCATTCCTTTTCTCTTCTCTTTCCTTTCCCTCTCTTTTCTCTCTCCTTTCCCTCTCTCTTCTCCTTCCTTTCCCTCCCTCTTCTCCTTCCTTTCCCTCTCTTTTCTCTCTCCTTTCCCTCTCTTTTCTCTCTCCTTTCCCTCTCTCTTCTCTTTCCTTTCTCTCTCTCCTCTCTCTCCTTTCCCTGTCACCCTCTTTTTCCTCACTGAATTTGCTGGATACTTATACTAACTCTCTCCTTCACACTGATGAAGACTGAACTAATCCACTTCTCTCTCTTTACCTTTTCCTCTTTTCTGCTCTTCTTTCTCTCCCTGTGCTTTTGCGTGTGTGTGTGTGTAGGAGTACATTCGACAGCAGCTGGAGGAGGAGCAGAGGCAGTTAGAGATCCTGCAGCAGCAGCTCCTTCAGGAGCAGGCTCTACTGCTGGTAAACACAGATGGATTCACCACCTTCGTCCTCTGTGACACCCCCCCACCCCAACACAACCCACCTGTGCCTGTGCCCCCCTGTACTACTGCATGCCCACACCCCAGATCCAGTCCTGCTCCAGCCCCTGTGCATCGTGTCCCAGCTTCTTTCCCACTACTGGGTTTTGCCTGATCAGTAATAATACACACTGGGACGATGGGAAATAATTTGGTTTATCGCACTGGTTTACACACGTTCTGGTTAACATCATTCCCATCGAAGATTTCGGGTCGGCTGTTTGCGAGACGTGTTCTAATGCGGCCCGGTTTCATCGGAACAGCTGTGTTACTCGCCTGCAGCCGTCTCATGACTCTGATTCCGCGAGATCTTGTGGAGCAGAAACGTTCCACAATAAAAGTCTTTTAAATACGTTCTTAAAATGTTAAAATAATATAAAATAATTATTACATTAATTAATATTTGGCGCCGCTGTATGGCTAAGGTTCGGCTAAAAAATATTGTGAGATATTGTGTCAGTTCTTTTTTCTGCGTGTGTATTGTGATTTTTTTTGTGCATGTTTTACGTGACCTTTTTGCTTCCCTTGTTGCCATGCCTACATCTTGTGCAAACGTTTTGGCGCCTCTGGTTGAGTGACGGTGAAGTTCTAAAGAGACGCACTTCTGCAAACTTTAGCTCACAGTTACTGTTTATGTGCTGAATTTAACAGACTGGGGTAAGAATAAGTGGGAAATGGGCACAAATGTAACGCAGGGGAATATAATTACATTTACATTGCACTGTGATGCAAAAGTGAAGGATCAGCAGCTGTTTAATTTAGCAGTTGTTGTTTAATGGCAGTTGGTAAACAGTCTTTAGGTGCATAACTGCCACCTTCTGACTGTAGTGATGCAGCAGATGCAACGAGTTGTAGAAAAAACTAGGACTTTGTATATTTGTGGAGCATGAGAAAAAGGAAGGTAACGTCTCTCATCTAAGGGCTGTTACCTGTAGAGGGTGTTTCCTGTAGAGGGTGTGTTAAACTGTTTCGTATGAGTGTGTATCCTGTGCTGAATTCACACATTTACTCTCTCTCTCTCTCTCTCTCTCTCTCTCTCTCTCTCTCTGTAGGAGTATAAGCGTAAGCAGCTGGAGGAGCAGCGTCAGGCGGAGAGATTGCAGTGGCAGCTCGAGCAGGAGCGAGCCTACCTCGTCTCCCTCCAGCAGCATCAACAGCAGCAGCAGCAGGATTCCAGGCCGGGAGAAAAACGGCCACTGTACCATTATAAAGATTCGGTGAACCCCAGTGAAAAACCTGCCTGGGCCAAAGAGGTAACCACGAGCAACACACATGGCCACTCATCTCCCATTCAGCCTCTTTACTCACCGCCTGTGTTCTTATTACTGCATATAATATTTCAGTATCAACACTTTAATTCAATTAAAATTTGTCAATTTTAAATTAAATTAAAATAAATATTTGTTGTGATGTTTTTAAGGATGGATTATTTAATTGTGTTTTGTTATTTATTTGTTATTATAGTTGTATAATTTTTTGTTTATTTTAATGTATCAAATATTAATTAAATTAATTAAATTAATTAAATATTAAATTATTAATATTAAAATATTAAATATTTATTTTAATAATGAATGTATTCTTTTTTTATTTTTAAACCAATTATAATATATAGATTTAAAATATTATTAATATTATTATTATTATCCAATGGGTGACACAGTAGGATTGAGGATCTTGATACACCCAGCTGTGTTTTGCGTGGAAAGTCCTATTGAGCTCTTGATGGTAGGACCCGGCACATTCTTTCTCCACAGGATCCTGGGTGGCTGGCCGCTAACTCTTTAGAAAGCATGTTTGTGTGTGTTATGACGTGTTGTACCTGTGGGGTTATTGGTTAGTGTGAAGCTCAGCACCAAGACCAGCCCAGAGTCTGGACTCACCTGACCATAAAGAGATCTGGAGATAATAGATCAGGGATGCCCCGCTCTGGGTTTTGGAGGGTTGTTGTTGAGCAGTTTGGTAGTTCCCCTCCTCATAGACTACGCTATTGGCATTTTGAAGCAGAAGTACTCGTAGATGATCACCAGGAACAAATAATCTTGAAGATCACGCACTTCACTCACTGCCAGAAGTTGGCGGTAATGCACCTAAAAGCACCTGTTTGCCAACTGCCATTATACAACAAATCAACAACTTATGAAGACGTCTCTCTTTTTCTGTTTGAGATTGCACCGACTGGGGGAACAATGGATCTAGTGAGCGAGGGGTCCGTGGAAGAGTTTGGGGGTAACCATCCTGGCTGGGGGAGGGGTATGTTTTTGGGATGGAAAGATAGTCACATAAACTTTTCAATTTTTATGTCTGGCACATCGGACCATGCAGAGTAATTTGAGCAGCTGTCTGATTGCACATTTTGGTGAAAGGGAGGAGACCGGAACACACATTGACCTGTTCAAAGGCCTTAGCTTGGGCTGTGTCCTAAATGTACCTCAGAGAGCTAGCAATAGTTCACAGTCTGGAAGAGTTCTTTCAGTGTGTTCTGCAACCCAAATTTCCAGTGTGGGCTCAGACTTTCGGGCCCCCATGGCGTCCAGTCTCTGGTGCTGTAAGAGTGTTCTCCTCGTTCTGTGTGTCTGTGTGTTAACCGAACGTTTGTGATTGTACTTCTTCCAGAAACCCCACAGCAACTCTCCTCGTCGTCACCAAGTGCGCAACTTTCCTCCAGAGCCTTCCTCGTCCTCACGCCGAAAACCTCCCCCCTCAAACCTTGAAAAGCTGAAGCTGCCATCCTCCAAGTGTGCCAAGGCCGCCAAGCAGCTTCCGCAGCATCGCAGACATATGCTGCCACTTCCCCACATCCAGATCTCAGAGAGCAAAGAGAGCAAAGTGCTTGAGCGCGAGATTAGAGAACAGATACAACAGTTCCGGGCTCAGGAGAAGTCCCGCGGCCGTAGCCCCGGACCTGCAGGCCTCAGATTGGTCAGTCCGGCCTGGCCCTGGAAGTCAAAGCCCCGATCTACCTCGCATTCGCCGTGCAGTAGAGTAGACATAGACATAGAAGACGATGTGGTAGACGATAGTCCGAACCAGACGAGGATGACCAGCAGTCACGAGTGTCTGGCCAATACTAACATCGATCTCTCTTCTTCTGCCCCTGCGGGTTCTCTAAAACAGATGATGATGATGATGGCGCCCAGAGAGAGGCGCTCTTACTCCATTCCGAGCAGTAACCTCCTGGCTGTTCCTCAGCAACACTGCCTTATGCCTCAGTTTACCCTAGATCTGGACGATGATTATACCAATCATGCTGATCCATTTTTACCTTCGTCTCTAAAACTCTCGTCTTCCTTCACAAAGAGTGATTTTCAGGAGCCGTACACGAACCTGTGGCGTTCAAAATCCATCAGTGGCCAGGGGGCGTTGCTGGGCATGCCAAATCTTAAGAAGCTGCAGGCCAACAAAGGCTCCCGCACCTTCTTGGACTCCATGAAGTCCGCCATCCGCCGGTTGGGTCTGTCCCCTCGGGGCTCACCCTCGCACAGCCCGTTTTCCTCCAGATCTCCGTCCCCCAGCTCATGCTCACCCTCTCCGTCTTCATCTCCATCCCAGTCAGACTCGCCCTTCAGCCCCACCATGCACTACACCCTCAGAGCCCTCGTCAATTAGGACTCCGCTCACGTTCAGAAGTTTGAAATCGCTCGTTGTTGCAACTCACACACCCTCCGGTTTAACATGCATGGGTGCAATAGCGCCCCCATCTGTTAGAAATCTCTCTCTGCTTTTTGCTCACTATAATTTTTCAATGGTGACTGTTTCTCCTGTCTCCTGCCCTCAAACGCATCTGACCAATCAGTGGAGAGAACTTTCTCTACCTTGTTCTTATCTGGTTTGAAGTGACACATCTTGATAAACTTGGGTTTCTCTGTGGTGTGAGAAGAAACCAAGCCGAAAGGAAAACGCTCCCAAGTTTATGGACTTACTGACTGGTTCGGACCAGATCGAACCAGCTATAGGCATGAAAACCGCCTGTAGAAACTTGCATGAAGTTATTGGCCTTGTGGTTTGATCGCCACTTTTGAATTCAAGATCATTTTATTATTACATTTATTTATATTTTTTACAGCGTAGCAACATGGGAGGATGTAGCAAATGTTACAATGTCGCATGTTTTATGCGTCTGTCTGCAACAAAAATGTTGGTTTACAATATTACGAAAAACAACAGCGATTCCAGACTTTTGAACCTACATTCTGTGTAAATAGCTTGATGGTGATAGAGGCGTTCCTGTAGATTTTTAGGAAGATTTATGTTATATTCTTTAGTCTCTGTGACAGTTTTTCTAGATTTACTCAATACAGATTTTATTTTTTGCAAGACAAATGACACATGGACTCTCGCAAATCTTGCATTTGAGGAAAAAAAACGTAAACAGAAATTGTAGTGCGTCAGAAACTCGCTTTTAAATGCCACTTAAATGTCCTGATGGATCTCCAGATGCCCCTGAAATGGCCCCCAAAAGCCCCTCCAGATTACCTTCCCAAATGCCCATGAATTGCCCCTCCAAGATCCACTCCTATTCCTGCCCTGCCACCCCTGCTGCTCCAGGCGACTAGTGTGAGGGTGAGCCTAGTTTACCCACTTCTCCTGGCCATCTGGGTGCTGCTGGCCTTTCGGTGGTGGATCTCCTCCTTAGCTCTGATATTTGACCACAGCTGGTGAAGCAGGAGGCCATTATTAGAGACATTAGCAGGAATCAGTGTGATGGACTAACACTGCGCTGTAGTTCTGCATAGCAGCATCAACAAAGGGGGTGTAAATCTCCATGAAACACATCAAGACCTCAGTTTACTGGGTGTATACATTTAGGGCTGACCGTTCACTACTGTTTTGTCAACTTTTTAGGCCCTGTCCACACAGGCGTTCAAATCTTGCGTAAGTGAATGGACCATGAAAATCGGCAAGAAAAAGCTGCACGCGACCTTTTTTAACACCATCCAAATGCACAGCTGACCGAACGTGAGTCCTGAAAGCCCGTGTGGATGGCCTAACTGGCCCCAACATGCAGAAAAGCAGTCACCCAATGCTTCGAACGTCAGAAAAACTCTTTATTCAGACGTCCATGTGGACATGGCCTTACACTTTGTGCAAAACTGCAATGGCAACCTGCCTGAAGAGAAATGACCAAATACACATTCGTGCGTTTGGCTCTAGTTTAGACTGGCGAAGGACATTCAGGTGAAGAAGCTGATCCTCAGTCCCTCGTGTAGCCACGCAGAACTGAGTGATGAGAGGCAGCAGGCTAATGGCTTGGGCTGTCTGATCTGAACGGATACAAATCTGCACAAATGTTGTGTAAAACCATGGACTAGCTCGAGTCTTCATAAGATGATTGAGGTCACTTCACCTGCGATGGGACTGAACTTTAGTAACGAAAGTTAGTAATGGAATAGAACAGTGAACCACTGAACGCCGACCCTCAAAGAGCCACATCTTTCACCCAGCTCTGGTCCTGGAAGGCCGATGTCCAGCAGAGTTTGGTAGTTCCCCTCCTCACACACACTCACTGAACCTGGCAGTGAACAGGTGAGCTGAACCAGGTGTGTTTGAGCAGGAAGATTACCAAACTGTGGGACACCCGACCCTCCAGGACCCGAGTTGGGTCGAAGATGGTAAGTCCAGTGATGTGAGCTTTCACAGTCAGTTACCTGTCCTGGTTCATTACTAACTTAGATCAGTTCCATCACATGTGAAAATCTCTTTTACTGAATATTAGTGCTTAAAATGTACTTAAAACAACATTTTGTAGTGGAAATAGTTTGCAGGAGGTTCTCGATCAGAACCTCTGTTCGCGTCAGCCTTAAGTAAAAAAATTCTGAATATTATCAGAAAGGCTTCGGGGGAAAAATGAAGATCTGAATGACTGCATTGCATCATTTCGCTGTGAGATTTACACCCCTGGTCAAGGCCGTAGCTGTGTGTGATCTCTGGGATGTAACGTTTCGATCCATGGCCGCCTGGGACGCTCTTTAACCCTTCTGGAGTCGAATAACCACAAACCTTTTGTCTGCAGGCTTCGGGCTTTGATGGGGGATGTGTTATTGCATTGTAACACACACACACACACAGTAGAAGCATGAGATGTCCTTACACTCCCCCAAAACATCCGCTGTTTATGTGCCAAACAGATGTATCACCCGAGGTTGCCAGTTCACAAAATCCCTTATCGATGCATAAACACATCCTCCATCACATGATCTTGACTTCGGGGTCTTTCTCTCTCTCTTCCTCTCACTTTCAGGCCGTTTGTGAGGTTCTAATCTTCTCTAGATGACATTGGCGTAAATCACACCAGTGTAATTAAGTTCTTCAGTGTTCTTTTGATACTGGTTCTCATCACTGAAGGAACAGTTTGAGGAAAAATGAGATGTACACAAATGTACATAGAGTTGTAGTGTTAGCAGGTCAGTTCTAGATACATCACCGAATGTAGGGGCAAAGTGTAAGCAGGTTTCAGTCAGTCACCTGCATTAACTTGCAGTAAAATGACAGCACAATTGCACTGAACCATGTGGAGGTGTTCAGTGATCTCTACCACAGTTGCTTGTGTTGCTTCTGGCAGTGTATAACACGCTGTTATCTAGAACCATAGACGAAAGTATGTTAGGAGAGCCACACAACAGCATCAGACATGCTGAAGCCAGATGTTTATCCATTGTTTTCTTCAAACTGTTCCTTTAATGCTCCTTAGAGTGGCGATTGGTTTAGTTTCCCATGGGTTCTCCTCGAGTGGCCTGCATTCTAGCTGCTGACGGGCTTGTTCATAGACTGGTCAGTTTCTCATGCGTTTGTGTTTTGTTGAGCAGGTGGAGGAGAGGTCCAAACTGAACCGTCAGAGTTCTCCAGCCCTGCAGCACAAAGTAGCCAACCGGATCTCCGACCCGAACCTACCCCCTCGCTCCGAATCCTTCAGCAGCGGAGGCATACAGGCTGCACGGACGCCACCGGTGCACAGACCCGTGGAACCACAGGTAGGACCACCTTCACGCCTGTGTTCCACTGGTGTAGAACATATATTTATATGTTGTTTCTTGCTCTTTTTGGGCCTGGTAGAGCTTTATTTGGACAGAATATTCTACTAATAGCTCAGTAACTCTGCAGTCCACAGGGTTTCAGTTGTCTCTGTGTTTCCTCAGATGGCGCATCTGATAGCGGTGAGGTCCCACAGTTCTTCTCTGAGCGGCTCTCCATCCCTGCATGACCAGTCGTCCAAAGGTGTTTCAGCCTTCCAGGAAGGTTTGGCAGCCCACCGGCCCGAAATGCCCCGCCAGAACTCTGACCCCACCTCAGAGATGCCCGCTGTGCCCGCTGTATCCTCTCGAGGCCGCGAAGACAAGCCTGAGCGCAGCTCCCCCTGGCTGATGGAGGACGAAGTACCAGCCAAGGTCAGAACAAGGGTGACGGAATCTGCTCTAAGCATCAAATGTCAGATTCATATGTTGGCTTCATGCGTATAAATGGTTTCACTGCTGCATCATTTAAGGTGGAACCATACATTCAAATAAGAAGTGAATAGTGTGCCAGCCCTAGGACACAGGCGAGTTAGTGAGGTAAAGGAACGCATTTGACCAATCAGGGCTTGGATACGTCACATACAAGTTCCTCCCAGCGCTGCCTGCCACCTCGCTCTGCTCACCCCAGCATTTTTGCTCCAAGCAGTAGCTCATCAGTTTCTCTCTGTTTATCAGTCTCTCACCTCAAAAACACAGTGAGTCTCAGGACAGGGTGCTCCCGAAATTCACATTTTTCTCTTTTACTGTGTAGAAGAAGAAGCATCACCACTTGCAACTGTCACATGATATTTGGAATATTTGCAAAATTGTGTCACATTTAATTTGCATATTGATGCGGTGTTAATTTTTTCTTTTTGCACTTTCGCACGTCTGCTGTATGTGGAAACACCTCTAGGTGTGAAATAGCATTATGCTAATTGGTGGGGTGATGCTAACAGTCAAAGTCCGTGTCACTCACACTGTGGACAGTGAATCGGCCCCCCGCCCATCCATCACGCCCACGATTATACACACCAGGAGCGAGGGCAGTGGGCTGCACACCTGCCCCCAGGGGGCAGCAAGGGGGTTCGGTGCCTTGTCCAACAGCACTCCAGCGATGGATGTGGGAGGGGCTGTTTACTCACTCACCCCTCCCACGTGTCCCCTGTCGGCCCTGGAGACGTGTTGTGTCAGCAGGGCTTCCTTTGACATTTGCCCTCTGTGCATTTGCTTGCAGTTGAGCAGTGTGTCCGTAGCGCACCCGCGACCTGCCTCCATCTCCCCGGCCATGGTGAGGAAGAACTCCCCTGGGAATGGCTCCACGTCAGGGGAGCTCAGGCCTCACTCTGGATCTCCCCTCATACGCAGCAGGTCAGCACTCACACACACACACACCCACACACACACACACACACACACACACACATGGTAGTCTGCATAGATGTTTGATGGCAAATTTTATAGGAGCTAGAATGAGTCACTTTCCCAGTGCTATCACCGATCAGCCATAACATTAAGACCACCTGCCTAACACTGAGTGAGTCCATCCTGCTGCTGGAACAGCTCTGACTGTGCTGCACTGTGTGTTCTGACCCCTTTCTATCAGAGTCAGCATCAGCTTTCTACACCACAGTTGCTCCCCATGTGTATCAGTGAGCCTTGGGTGCCCGTGAACCTGTGGCCGATTAACCAGTTTTCCTTCCTTGGATCACGTTTGGTAGCTAGTAACTACTGCACACCTGGAACACTCTACAAGAGCTGCCGTTCTGGTCAAAGTGGCTCAGATCCTTATGCTCCTGCTTCAAGCTTCAAGGACTGACTGTTCACTTGCTGACTATAATGTAATGAAGTAACTATAGAGTCAGTGTTGTTCACCTCACCTGTCAGTGGTGTTAATGTTACAACTGATCACTGTGTATGTTTAGCTTAATGTGATTATCGAGGCTCTGTTCCACTGTCTGTGTGTTTCCCACTATATGTGGGTCTTTCTGTTAGAAATGAACCTAGTGTATCTGTTGAAAGGGGTATAGCATGACCATGAATTGTGTGTGTGTGTGTGTGTGTGTGTGTGTGTAGTAACCCAGACCTGTGCAGGACAGAGCTGTCCCTGGACGTTGGTCTGCAGAGGATGGGCAGTAACAGCTCCTCCAGCTCCAGCACACCCAGCTCACACAGCGACACACACCAAGGGTCCACTGACAGGAAACACACTCAGGGTGAAAACACACAACATGTCTGTTTTGAGTGTGTGTGTGTGTGTCTGTGTGTGTGTGTGTGTGTGTGTGTGTTTCCGCATCAATTTTTGCTCTTACCAGCATCTTCCTCTGTCAGCTAATATCAATGTTAAATTTTGTGTGTGTGTGTGTGTGTGTGTGTGTGTGTAGGTCCTGTTAAGACAGATGGTTCTCAACTGGCATCTCAGGAGGCTCCGAAAACCCGGCAAGAGGAGAACAGGGAAACAAGGATCAGTCGGCCAGCGGTGAGACACACACACACACTCCATACAGTACAGCTACACCCCCCAGCAAACACACACACACACACACACACACACACACACACACACGCACACCCAGCTAAAACTAAATGAAACATTTGTAGATTCCAGTTAGAATCCAAAATTAATTTTTCAGTAACCACTATGAATTATTCACCATCTACTATAAACAATTTAGCATCTATTATGAATTGTTCAGTATCCACTGTGAATTATTTAGCATCTTTCATGAATTGTATAGTATCCACTGTGAATTAT
>JBBPDA010067220.1:0-12919 GCA_037974385.1 Arnoldichthys spilopterus | reverse complement strand
CACGTGTGCACGTGTGATGGGTTAAACGCAGAGGTCACATTTCGTTGTGGTGCTCGAGTGTGTTCACGATGACAAAGTTTCACTTCACACTTCACTCATATAGGACAACAATGTGCTGTATACTGTATGCTGTAAACAGGCCCTGTCCTGATTGGCTGGCTGAGTGATTATTGTGCCGCGTTCCCACATTGTCTTGTGTTATTCCTGGATTCCACTGTTTTTGGGCCACTCTAGACCGAGCTTGTGATGAAGCTGGTAGAATTCTAGTTAGATTTTAAGGAAATTCACGTTTCAAAGTTCAAGGAGTGATCTTTCCAGTCATTCTGTAGAATAATCGTGATCTAAACGATGACCACAGTAATCGTAATTTAATAATAATAATAATAATAACGGAGCAGCCCTGCCATGCCTACTCCAGTAACTGCAGGAACGACACTCCGCATAACTTCACAGTGTAAAAGGCAAGCTAAACACTGCAGTCTGAACGATTCGTCTGAAAATGGGGTTCATGGTTGTGACATCACCACAATGGATTCAAAATGCACAGTTTTTGCAGCTTAGTTTCAACATATGGACTGTAGGGTCGGGGGGAACTGGTGTTCTGGATGGGAGAAAACGTGTAAAAGGAGTTCTTCGCGCGATCCGGCCCCTTTTAAGCCCCTTTTTGTGACGAAGTGTTCGTCTAATCACTGCACGCGTTAGAAATGGTGAATTCTCCGACTCTCGGCTAATGCCAGCTGCCGTCTGAAGCTCAGAAGGGAGAACGTTTAAGGGCAGCGTTGGTAAAATGAGACGAAGTCCAGATATTTGTACGGTTACGTGTATGGATCACATGGAGTGTTTGTGTTCTGCTAACCATGTCAGCGCCGCCGCGTGGGGCCAGCGTGGGAGGTCACCTGGCAACCGGGGTGGGAGTAACAGTTGGCTGACAGATTCCACATCTGCTCCGAAGCCTCGTTTTAGGGCGAGGAGGCGGCGGTGGACGGCCGGGCGTGGCCACACGCAGCTTTTAGTTGTTTCATCTCCATAGGCTTTAATTAAGCCTGGCGCTGGCTCGCGGCCAAGGGCGCCCTTTTATTGTGAACCGGCGCCGTATAGCAGGGCCATATGTGCAGAGTAGCTCTTCAAGTGTTCGGAGAAGGTCACACAGACTGACGGAGTTTCCCCCCCTTTGCCTTCAGGTGCTCATCCAGCCCCAATGAACTCCGGATAGCCGTCCCATCCTCTCCTTGGTTACGGACCGTCGCCGGAACGGGGGAGATGGCCGGGCTGGGCTCAGACGAGGGAGCGACGGGCCTGGGGGAGGTGGACCCTTGTCAGTTGGAAATCGAGAGGAAGTACGAGGTCATCCCCGCCGTCATCTGCTCCATGTGCTGCCTCTTTGGGATTATCTACTGCTTTTTCGGTGAGTAGAGATTAACGGGGAGATTTTTCCGACGGTAGGGCCACGCCAACTTCTTGGTTCGCTCCGCTGAGTCAGCAGTTCCATTAAACCTGCCGCGTAGGGAACGTAGACCCAGGTGCGGGAAGTTGAGGGAAGTCTGAGGGTTGTTGCCGTCATAACGAAACCTCACGTCTCCAGAGTGGGGCCTTTATAGGAGGAGGTTGTAATTTTCTCTATTCTCTATTAATGTTAAGACCTGCCTTTGGGACCTGAAGGTCGCAGGTTTGAGTCCCTGGGCACCACTGATGTTCCCTTGAGTAACACTGGGGGGCACCTCACAGAGAGGAGGCCGAAACGTGGCCGACGTATGGATCGAACCCAGCACCTTCTAGCTGTGGGGAGCCAGCGCTAATGACCGTACCACTGTGTCGCCTTGAGAGTGATTATGTATTAATATGAGTGATCTATTGACAGTGACCGTTTACACACTACGTACATTCATTTAAAATTTAATCTAATGAAGCGAAAGTGACGGTCATTGTGAACACGCTCAAGCACCACAATGAAATGTGACCTCTGCATTTAACCCATCACACGTGCACACGTGGAGCAGCGGGCAGCTACCAACAGCACCCGGGGAGCAGTGTAGCGGGACGGTACCTTGCTCAACGTTACCTCAGTAGTGCCCAGGCCAGAATAAAGGCAGCGGAGCCATTGGAACTTTTGTAAGAATCACTGAAAGGGAGGAAACCCACACCAGCAGGATTTCACAAGTGCGGGTATGTTTTCATTTTACCTCATATGCTTAAAATGTGCACTGTTTGCTGTTATAAACAAATGGCATTTTAAATCACTGTATGTACACATTTGTTTTACAGACATTCTTGGGTCTATTTAATCTGTTTTTCCTCTCAGTACTTTTGTCTGTATTTCTCTTTGGCTGAAAACGTTTACAGCCCAAATTTTACAGCAACTGAATTTTTTTCCCATTATTTATTTATTTAAAAAAAATAATCTCTGACGCTGGACGAACTGAAAAATGTTTGCCTCAAGGACCTGAACTTCGCAGGTTCGAGTCCCAGCCCGAGCACTAATGAGGTTCCCTTGAGCAAGGTACCGTCCCACTACACTGCCCCCATGGCGCTGTTGATCACTGCCCGCTGCTCCACGTGTGATGGACATGCTAATTACAGTGTTCACAATGACAAATAGTCACTTCCACTTTCAATTATCTTGTTAGCAGCTATTTTTCAGTCATAAAACGCACGTTTCAGTTGGTACGAGGAGCGTTTTTTGCCAAAATAATGATTATATTTTCCAGAATATTCTTAAAAGCACATACTGAATGTCTTTTAGCCCAAAGGTGGTTCAAACAGCTGAAAGCGTTGAAAGTGCTGATCTCAACAAGTGGATACGTGTGGTTATTCTCAAGGCAGCATGGTCGCCAATATTAGCACAAATATTTTGAGCAGTGTTTGGCATGAGTCAGCATTTGGGGGTGGATGGCTGGACTGGTTTGGCTTGGTGTCTACAGTAAACCATGCGAAGGCGGGTTAAATCCTGTTGCTGCTCATAATCAGTCATGTGTTAAGCACCAACATTGATGCACCTTGGCAGCAAGGTTAACGCATGACGATCCTCCTCGGGAACTGATATTTATCCTGACATTTGGAGCCACAGTGTAGGAATGTTAACGAGGCAGTGTGTCATGGTCAGAAATGCAAAAATCCTGCATCGCGTAGCTGAACAAGAACAATAAAGTACATTCTGTCCTGGAACAAGCTGCAGGGAACTGCCCCCTTAATGCAAATACAAGCATCTCATCATGGCGAACTTTAACCTGCAGCACGATCATGCTGGTTAACGTTTGAAAGATCAGCCACTTGTTAAAAGCAGTGGGGGTTAATGTTTCGGCCTTACCTGCAGATAAGACCTTTGTGATCTGGTCCACTGTTTGGTCATTGAACACCTTCACTTTATAGCCCAGCTTTCCGAATGCTTTCATGGCGTTGCCGGCATCCACGTCCGTTCCGTTACGCTGGTTCATGCCTTTAGGAACACAACAGAAAGGACAACAGTTAACTGGGGTCAGTTATGGTGCTTTAACCTGATTTCCCTACAGGCTTGTGTTGCTTTACAGTGGTGGTGATTGGAACCAAGGTTTGCAAAGTCCATCCATCCATCCATTTTCCAACCGCTTCTTCCGTTTCCGGGTCACGGGGAAGCTGGAGCCAATCCCAGCTGAACTGCGGGCCTAAGGCGAGGTTCACCCAGGACAGGAGGCCAACCCATCGCAGGGTTTGCAAAGTCTACACTGCAAATACAGACATTTACTATCCAAACCCAACCATCATGTGTCTTCTGAGTTTTAGATGTTGTTTTTGTAAGGGTTAGCACCCAGACGCGCCAGCAGGGGGCGGCTGGTTACGCGTCAATCGTGCTTATATGTTTTACCTGGGCCAAAACCCTTATAAGCATGGTTGTCTAACCGGGGGGCGTGGAGTCCTTGCTAGACTCCTTGGAGACCTCACTATTGGTAGGTGTGGCTTGGGCTAAACCTGACTCCCACCAGAAAATAGCTAACAGCTCTTTGGGTTTTTAACTCAGGATCTCCCTCTTCGTTCCCCCGCTGTTCTGTTTGGGTTCAAAAAATTGTATTTTTTACCAAAAGCGTTCTCACAACTAATGTCTCAGGCGTCAGGCAGTGTATTCACAAAGATTTTATGTAATAATGTCTTGTGAGGGTGACTTTAAGAGCTACCCGTCCTCAAATACAGTCACTAAACCTGCGTATACAGGGGAACCAGGTATGTTTGACCAGATAAATCAGCAAACTGTGCTCCCCTACAGGACTAGAGTTGGGAACCCCTGCATAAAACTCTTCAGACGTCCGGTTCCATTCACCACCACTGTATCTGCTTTTAAATCTTACTCCTTATGTACTGCCCTTTAGGCCAAGTACCATTTATTCTGGTGTATCCACAGCAGCTCTAGTTAAGATTTAGTCTGGTGCAGTTTCCCAATCTTGGTCTTGGAGGCAACTGCCCTGTCCATTTTAGTGTGTGCCCAGCCTTGCCTTCAGCTCAACGAGGGGTTTCTTATGGGCTGATTAGCTGACCAGGTGTGTTGGAAGCAGGGAAAACCCTACATCGTGCAGGGCGGTGGGCCTCCAGGAGAAAACTTTCCCAACATCACACAATAACAATGACTACAGTAATTATAGGTTTCAGTGACCCCCCCCCCCTCCCCCACACACACACACACACAAATCTTTGCACAGCTGCATTAGAAACAATAGTCTAATGACCTCATCGTGTGTGCGTGTGGTGAGCAGTGTTTGTTACCGGTGCTCATGTGGAAGTTCTTGTTGTTGATGATGATGCAGTGGCCAATGCTGGGGTAGTTCAGGCTGTATCGGAAGCTGTGGGAGTGACCCTTCGCGTCCACCTGGATGGACTCCCCTCCTCCAGCCTCGGCCTTTCCAGCTCTGCACAGACAAATCACACAAGCCCAGTGGAAGATTTAGTACCGTAGTTCTGCAGTTCTCGTTTTAAGTGGGTATTTAAAGCATACAGCTTTTAAAGGTTCTAGGAACAATTACACTGGGTTTACTGGGAGTAGATATGACCACATGGCTTTTATACATAGTGGCAAGGTTGGCCTTGAAGCTAGGGCTGGGAATTGCTCAACGATACAATACTATCATGGTATTCAGACCAAAATATGACATTAATTGCGATTCTTCCACTTGAAAGTAGACACTGTGTAACATACAGGAGTCCCTGAAGCTGCCTTGGCCACTCTGACTTCCTTTGGAATTTCTGCAAGAGAAGAACGAGGTCTTGCGCCACCTTGTGGACTTCAGAAATTGTTATTAGAGTAGATGTATGTACAAAAACAGTTCAAATAAGCTTAAATAATTATTAAATGATATTAAATAAATACAGTTTTATACTTGGCACCACTGTATTGATGTTATATTGTGACAAAAATATTAATCTGTGACATGACCTTGTTTTTCCTGAGACCCACAGTCATTCAATCTGTCTGAAATCTGACACTGTGGACTGAGGGCATCTTAAAACGTCAATCATCAGCAGCTTTTTGTACAGACTTTAACACCACACAGAGGCCTCCTCAAGCCTCTCCTGGGTCCCATCAACCAGCACAGCTCAACGTTCATCTATGCTAGGAACAATAAAAGTGGATATCCCATCACCCTGCATGAACACTAGTGTCCTGCTGTGGTTTCCCTGACATTCATCAATAAACAAGGCTGTAAATTAGATTTGCCATCACTCAGGACTGCTGCTTCAGAAACCCGGCTCTCACAGATCATAGGCCTGGTGCTGACACTCCTAACTACACACCTGCCCACGCCCAGCTTCAAGCAAACACATGTTCCTAAACACACAGCCTCGGGCAAACAAAAAGAAGAGCTGGTCTTCAGAATGCAGCTGTTCAACAACTCTAATTGCAGCACCTAGGCGCCTCCTGAGCAGAGGAACTCTTTCAAAGTTCTTAGAACTGTTGGAGCAAGTTCCCCATCTGTGTGTATTAACACAGCAGGAACGGAGAATAATTATAGCTCTTAGAACAATGTTTGAGGAACTATTTTTGCTCCCAATTCAGGGTCAGATCTTTTTCACATTTGAGGAATCAAAAGTGACGTAAGTGTACAGTGACTAGCGCAGACAAAAGGGCACTGTGATTGGTCCAGACAAAAGTGAATAGGGATTAGTCCAGGAGAAAGTGTACAAGGATTGGTCTAGATGCAGGTGTATGGGAATAAGTCCTGTCAAAAATGTACAGTGGTTGGTCCAGCTAAAACTGAACAGTGATTGGTCCAGACTAACGTGTACGGGGATTGGTCCAGACTAACGTGTACGGGGATTGGTCCAGGCGAAAGTGTAAAGTGATTACAGCCGCCATTTTTAAACTGTCTGAACCACTTGTTTTTACTGCTATAAACTGGGTAAAAACACAGACAGATGGACAGACAGTAAAGTCTGGGCCTTATTAAGCCTATACGTGACAGCGTAGTTTTGACGTGTTTAAGTTCTCTGATCAAGGCGTCATCCATCTTCTCCTATGCAGATGCTATACCAGCCATCGTACGGCTTACATCACTTACAAGTTTTGTAGTTCTCAGGGGAGAAACACAGTGGGTAGATCCTCTCAAATAGTCCCTAGAACTGTGCTCCCTACTGCAGTATACTTCTGCCATCAGAAGCTAGATTGTGGAGAACCTATGTTCTCAAATGAATGCACTTATTGCTTCACCTCCTAAAAAGGCAACATTCTTCAAGTGATCAACACCAAAGCATTGTTCATCTTGACAGGCCCTGAAGATTTTTGAGTTTTGAACTAAAACTGCCCTGGAGGTGTGCAGTTGGCTGAAGTGGCCTGGAAGAAAAATAACACGCTGTCAAAAAAATCTGGGGTTAGAGCTCACTACTGAAACCTTGCTCTGTGAGGAAGGCCGCCATATTCTGTGTGACATCAGCAGCACCAGGATGGAATGAATGGAACCTGAGAATACTGCATAGCAACAGCAGTTAAGATCATCTTACTCTGCTGTGCCCACAAGCAACAGTAGCTAAGCTCAGTTAGTCTGGTGAACCCACACCAAAGCAAGGACACAACGTGTAGTTATTTCAAGGGAATATTGCACTAAGCAGGATCTGTCAGTTAACCAGATAATGTAAGCCCAACATCCAGGTCTGACCAATAGGAATGTCCCTCAGCTTCTACACTACTGGTCAGGGTCCAGTTTGGGATTGCTAACTGGCCGAACTGAACAACCCTACTTTTTAAATTGCCATGCTGAATTTCTCAGCTTAGCCAGATCTCAAGCTTGACCAATAGGAAAGTAGCTGGGAGACATTCCTATTGGTCAATCATCAAATCTGGGCTTATGCAGTTTTCTTAAACAACAACAGTTAAGATTTGTCTGGTGTATCCATAGCAAAAACAAAACTCCATGGCAACAGAAATAGCTGATCATGACGTATCCACGGCAACGGTGGTTAAAAATAACGCCGTTCCGGTGTATCCATAGCAACAACAACAGACAAATGGAATTTGGTCGTATACAGAGCAACATGGGTTTATTCGATGATTATGACGCAACAGTGGTTAAAAGTAATATCGTTCCCGTTGTATCCATAGCAACGGTAAGGGAGGACGGTCTTACTCCGGTTTCGCGTCCACGACGTCGCCGTTCGCTGCCTCCTCTTCCTCCTTCCTGTCCGTGCGGTCCGACATGGCGTAAAATCTCCTCAAATGTTATTATTATTATTATTTTGCAAAAGGAAAAGCGTGTGGCCGCTCCGCGTGTTCAAATCCTCCGCAGGTTTCCCAGTCGTGTGTCACTGCCGCACGTGTCCCGGCTTGTTTTCTTTGTTTGCGCGATCAGCCAATCAGAGCTGTGGAAAACAATGGGGGTGACGTCAGAGCGGAACGGCACATAAACAAACAGCCGCCAGTTCCACCTTAAACGCTGTGCTGCACCATTTAAGGTGGAAAGAGGGGGGGGGGCTTAAATAAGGGAGAACAAAGCAGAATAAACGTCTTAGTGTCATTTTAGCAGTATTATTTTGAACTTTTGGACAGTTTTGCGTCGAAACCCCGCATCACACACACTAAATTGCTAAATATGATAATAGGCTCAGAATCTCTTTAAATTGTATAGTAATATATATATATATTTTAAATATTATATAAGTATAATATTATATATTATATAATATAATTATATAAGTAATAAAAGTAGAACAAAATAGTAAAATATAGAAGGAAAATGACTGTAGCACCGTTATAATACATGAACAACATGACAGCAGTCATATATAAGGTAAAAACATCACTCTGACAGACTATTTAGCACATTAATGTGCTGTTTTTGACGCAGGGATACGCTAAATTACTGTCTCGAGCTTTACAGATTATCCCGAGACACCACATCGCAGACTGACCGCTGTATTCTGGCGCTAACTGTGTGTAAAATAATAAGGAAGGATCAGCGCAGCGGTGAACAAAGAGAGGCTAACACGCTAACGCAGCTGTCTGTCTCCTGTCAAAGGAATCAAGCTAACTAAAACACAAAACACTTCTGAAAGCAAGCGCGAGTTCACTTACCGTTGATCTCCACAATGCCACAGTCCTTTGACTGGGAGAACCCGTAAAGTAGATGCGGAAACTTGCCGTTAACGGGAGGAGCCGTGTCCAGGAAGTTTGAACCGTGAGATCGCACAAAGACTACGTTACCCAGACCCCTTTGCGCCTGCGTCTTCCTGATATCATGCGCCCTCAAGTGATTAAACGATATATTGCATGTCTTTCACCATAACGTTCTCATTTGTGTTTGTTTGTTTGTATTGGACATAGACAGTTTGGCCAAAATGAAAAGCAAACAGTTATAGCTGCTATATATATATTATAGATATGTGTGTGTTTGTGTGTGTGTGTGTATATTGTATATTTGTGGGGTTTTTTTTAACTGACTCCCTATTTAATACATTTGCAATGTCATCTGTCAGTTGGGTGGGATTTATTATTCAACAAGTGAACGTTCAGTACTTGAAATTGATGTCCTTGAAGCAGGAGCATATAGCGCTGAGCCACTTTGAGCCACTAAGTGTCTTATTGTCATGTTCTAGACGACTGTGTCAGAGCATCTCCAAAAACGGCAGGCCCTATTGAGTGTTCCAGGTGTGCAGTAGTTCGTACCTACCAAAAGTTTCACCTGCATTCCCCTTGATTTGTGGGTTTGCATATATTTTGGGTGATAACTTTAGAAAACGGATGCATCTTTTGTCATTTGTAGCCCATTTTCTCAAAACCGTTACCCTTTAAGCACAAGGTAAGAGATCGTCTGGCTGCTAGATCATCCTCTGCCACTAGAGGGAGTCACTGATAATTATGTGCAGTCAGGCCAGTCTCCTACTGCAGAGCAGCAAGCTCTCAGCAAGTCCTGGCAGAAGACTTGGCTGGACGTTTGGTAAAGACTCTAGCATTTGCCTCTTTCCTCTTGTTTCTCAACCTCTCTCTGTAGCCTCGCCTTGCCCTTTCCATCCTATTGAGCTTCTGAAACTCACAGCAGGGTTAAACCCTGGCTCTCTGCGGCCTCCCTGGCTGTTATTCCTCTCTTGGGGGGAAGGAACAGACTGTTTCTTCGTTTTACATGTCCACATGTCTTTCTACTGATAAAGCTTTACTGATCGTTTGAGTAGCCAAGACTCACTGATGCATGTGGGTAGTGAATATAGATACTGGGAGATTTCTATAGATGCTGCAGTGAAGGGGGCCCTTCCAATGTAATCGAGGATGTTGCTCAGGTTTTCCCAACCCTGCCCTGACCCACCTCCTGGCCCAACACTGATTATAACAGGTAAAAGTGAAAGTGAGATCAAACAACCGGCTTTTATCTCGAAAGGGTGGAATCTAGATCATGTTCAGTTTTTCCCGTGATGTTGCAATATCTAAGGGTTTTATGGTCTCATGGATAATTATGATTAACCCATGTGAACCCATCTAAACATGAATACCCAGCCATTTACTTACATAGCATTCGTCATTTCTTTGTAAAGATAATTTGTGGACGGTTAATTATGTCTAATAAAGATAAAATTAGCTCGACAGTGATGACACATACCCACAAAACCACACACACACACACACACAGGCTAGTATTGCTATCTCTGTGAGTACATTCCATTGACTCCTGTAAGACTGTATTTCAGTAACACTGCACAGACACCTAAACCTGAGCTTAACCTTAACCCAAGTAAATATAAGACAATCTTTCTGCTCTTTTATTTTCCCCTAAAATCAATTTGTGGAGGAAACAGCATTGTTCCTTGTGAGGACCAGGAAAACGTCCCCACTACTTCTTTCTGTATTCTTATCATTATAAGGACATTTGGTCCTCACAATGTATATATGCATAAATTCACACACACACACACACACACACATGCAGAGGGAACAGATTAAAATGAGTTTTTTTAAAATAAAGGCCCATTCATTTTTTCCACCAAAAGCAATAAATACATTTTTTATTTATTTTATTGGTTTATTTAAAAAAAAAACACAGAAAAGTCTTCATTCACTTATGATTGCTCTCCATAACATAACAGACACATATTAGTTCATTGCTTAAAATTTCCATACAGTAAAAGTGTACTTTTCCCAAAGAGGTGCACAAGATATTTTCAGGGAGTGACGCTGTATGTTGCACTGACTGAATGGTTTTTAAATAGGGAAGATTCAACCCCAGACTGCAGCCCACTGTCCTGTTGAAACCGTCAGACTGAAACTGTTGTCATGTTTTACTCTCAATCACTGTCAAGTCTCATTTTGTTTATTTAAATTACTTTTTTATATTTATTTTTATTTAACATGTGACGAAGTGCAACTAGAACTTGATTTAGTAAATCTCCAAAATTTCAATATTAAAATATTCAGTAATTTAACTTTAGGGTCATTAACCAAGGCCTTAATGTTCAACAACCTTCACATCACAAGTTTAACAAAGAGCCTGTATCCTGTTAGATTTTCTCTGAGGTCTATAGTTATGTTTTTCGCTAAATCTCTAACATCTCATAGTTTTACCATCTGACATGTTGTTTTTGTTTTATTTTCAATTCTATATAACTTTTCATAATTTGCAAACGATCAAATTCTGTTTTCTTCTTTCAGGTTTATTGGCCCAAAATTTCTGGAAACAGGTCGGTAGGTACAACTGTGATACAGGTTTAGGCGACTGAAGCTGTAAAGGCTTCATTAACAGCCCATAATGACTGTGAAGCAGATTTATTGTACCAAAGGGTGCAGTGTCCACTCAATGATCACCCAAGATGACCTCAACATGTTTACAATCTCAGATCTGTTAAAGATTAACAAAAAGAGATTTGCTGCTGATTTCACTGGAACAAACTTTGTATTACACTTATGTCCACAAACCCTCCAAAACAGGTCAGATATCAATAAAGGAGGTTGATGAATGGTCATGGAATAAGGCAGAATGGGTTTTATCTAAACACTGACCAAGTACACCTCTTCATGGCAGTGGTCTCATTCAGCAGGGTAAGGTGCCCTGCCACACTGCAAACATTTTGAAACATGTTGTTGGCATCAAATTTTAAATGAGCAAATATTTTTCATAAAACAATCACATTTCTCTGATTCAGTGTCTGCTTTTTCTATGTTTTAAAACCAAATGAATTTATCATATTAATTGCAATAAACAATAAAATAGTACATTAAAAAAACAAAGATTATCTTCAAGAACTCTTTGATATGATCCAGAATTCATAGCAGAATCAAAGACTGCAAACTGCCCACTCCCTAAAGCAACAAAACAACCCCAAACCATAACACTTCCACCACCATGCTTCACAGGTGGAATGAAGTTCTTCTTATGGAAAGCTGTCTTTGGTCTACATCACATATTAGTACTGTTACAGTGTCCAAACAAATCTACATTATTCCAAAAAGCCTGGTCTTTGTCTATATGTTCATTGTGTACGTATTATGCCCAAACAGTAGGGGGAGCACCCTTTCATGACTGCATGGGGCAGTTACAGTAACCAGACACCCCATGCACAATACCCCAGAGACCTTTAAAAGTGCTAGAGTGCTCTCGGACCCACTTTCACCTGGTGTGACCAGTAGAGAGGCATCTGCAGCTTTTTCTCCGTGGAAGAAGTCTTTGTTCTGCACTTGGGCCTTGTGCAACAAAATCAGGACTTCTACCCACACAACGCGTTCTTTCCAGCTAGCAAAGTTACTCAACTGAACCAACAGTTGAAGTAAGAGCCTCGTGGACGGCCGGACCTCCACGAAAGTCTCTGCACTCCTGAGTCGGCCAGACTCTTCCCCAGGAGGAGCCATCTACACTCAGCTTCGAGGTGAGCAACACCAAGAACGACGAGCCACTTTCCAGTGGGGTGAATCACTGGTTCCTGGCCTGCATGGCCCAGACGACGCACCCCAACCTGGAGGACTCCACTCGGTCAGCACAACACCCAACCGGCTACAGGCCGTATGGACAGACATCCCGTCCCAAAGTAAGACTGTGCATCCGGGCAGTAGGATATTTAGTAAATCTCTGATGTTGCTCTGCTATATTGAAACGATTGTGGTGGTTACACGGTAAATATGGCCACTCGGCTGCATTGATGAAGTACACCATGATTTCCATTTGGCGTGAGTCGGTAACGTTTTCCTTTGGGCAAGTGTTATCTTAACCTCAGTAGTTAACAGACAGTCTCGTTTACTGCAGTAAAGGTAGTTTGCATTAGCGGTTCGGCTTTCTGATGACTATAACTGTATTCACTTTTGGTCATAAATCACACGGAATTATTATATCCTTCACGATTTGTGAGTTTAGATTTATTCAGTCTGAATGTTTATATGAAAGCACGGGTAAAATCAAAACCTGTGCACACAGTGGTGGCCTAGTGGTTAGGACGCTGCCTTTGGGACCGGAAGGTCGCAGGTTCGAGTCCCAGCCCAGGCACTACTGAGGTA
>JBBPDA010067199.1:7500-12921 GCA_037974385.1 Arnoldichthys spilopterus | reverse complement strand
ACACACACACACACACACACACACACACACACACACACACACACACACACACACACACACACACACACACTGTATTGGTGCAGCGGGATGCCCTGCTGTCTCCAGTCAGCACCATGCACCTCTGTCACTTCTGCACAGCCCGACTTCGGAAGCAGCTGCATCCGTTTTGTCGTCCCTCCAGACACATTATTCACTGCTCGTCGAGGTGTCCTCAGATCTCTCCCCCTCCCCCACCCTCACCAATACTTATCGGTTCTCAACTCCAGCCCTGGGGACCTGCAGTTGACCACCTGAACCGGTTCCTCGGGTGCCTGACCTGTCCGTGCTCTGCCCACAAACACTAGCAACTGTTGCGAGGCTGGACGCCGCGTGTGTCCATGTGCCATATATTAGTGGTGGGCGGTTCCAGTGATTAACAGTTGTGCCGTGTCCCAATACGCATTTCTGCCTATAGACTGCATGTGTCACTACAGAGCATCACCATTCCTGGTTATTTGAGTCGGTGCAGTTTGGGAGACGGTGAGTAAAAATCATACGCACACGTTGTTCAGTTTTTTTTTTGTTTTTTTTTTAATGCAGCACTACAACTTACCATAAAATGGAAAATTCTGATATTAATCATATATTTATACATTAATTTATTAAAATGAATTCGTTTCAAATCTGTTTTTAATGTTTTTTTCTGGTCGTTTAATTTACAGGGTTCGTAAGTCGATGTCTGATATTTTTCGTGTGCGTATCTGCCGATACACAAAACACTGTAAAAAATGCAGAAATTGGGACGACATCTACCTGCATTAGAAAAATAGATCTTGCATAGAACGGATAATTATTCCTATAAGCTTAAAAATGAGGTAAAATGAGAAAAATGAAAGTATTTTAGCACAGAGTCACCAAAACACCGGGTGCAGTAAACGCGGCGTGACGTATCTGAAATATCGGTCAGATCTAAACGTTTGTCCGGTGTCGATGTTATCTTTGCATGTGAATATCTGTCGATACTCATTTGAATCTGATCTCGTGCATCCCTTGTGATCAAAGGCTATGAAGGAACACAGACTTCTGCTGTTTAAGGGGCCGCCCACTAGTCGTTGAGCATTAATCGACGAGAAGTGGCCTAGTCCGTCAAGTTTTCGCAAAGAAAAATCCTCTCAAACTCCACTAGGGGGAGCTGTGCCGCCACGCTCTCAAACTCCACTAGGGGGAGCTGTGCCGCATCGCTCTCAAACTCCACTAGGGGGAGCTGTGCCGCATCGCTCTCAATCTCCACTAGGGGGAGCCTCACCGGCCACACATTCACAAGTGTTACCGCTTTTGCCTTTGGCACTGTTGCAGTGCTGGTTGTTGCTACACTGAAGCTGTCGCTCTGCTGTGTTTTTTTGCTAGGTTGCCATCATGGCTGAACAATTGTTTTTATATGGAAATATAGCAAATTGAAAGAGTTCAATTTTAATAATAAGCCTAATAAGGATTTTTCATTGGGAGAGTTTAATAATAGTCAAATATGATAATGCAGAGCTCGTGAATTGGTAACACAAATTTGGTTCCTGGCTTCTAAGTGTTATATTTTAACTGCGTATGTCTAAATCTGTAAAAACGTCTCTATTCATTTGATTTTATGACCACAGCCCAAAAAAGTTTCATATTTATAGTGGCAAAACGATCAGAAAATGATCTTTTCTGGACAGTCCCAGGTTCTAGAAACTTCTGGACAGTTCTCACAGTTCCAGAATGTTCTGGAAGTTCTACTTAGCGTTTAAAGTGAACGGAGAATGTTCTTAAAAACAGATACATTTCAAAGTGTCATCGTCCTGAGCACAGAAGAAAAGTTGTTCTGGAACAACAGCCACTTTCTATTGATTTTAGGCCGAAAGGGAAAACACACTTTGTATCCAGGAACAAAAATAAAACGCATCTCTGTTACATAGTGTAATGTGACATATTACATTTCAAGCTTCAGATACAAAAATGAGGTTTTTTTAGAGGGAAAGGGAGTCTGCGTGGGAAATGGTTGTTTTAAGAAAAAAAATTTTTGAATCTAAATAAGAATCATAATTTAATATTTTCCCCCAAATCATTCAGCACTGATAGCTACACCATGCACCGAAAATTTCTCAACGCCACCGGAAAACATGGTCGACAGAAAAGGCCGTGGTGTGCAGTAGGTTCAGCTAAACTGTGGGATTCTGTGGCGTCTTCTCGGCTCGGTAAGTGGGGCTCATGATCGCTTGGACTGATGCCCCAAACAAAAAAAAACGTAAATGATTATATTAATATCATAAATCACCCGACTGAATAACTAATAATCGACTAGGAAAATCTTTGGTCTACTTAGGCCTAGTTGCTGTAGCAGAGCTCTTGTGTGGGACATGAAATGACAGGAAAAACCCATTTAGAGGAAAACTGAGGCCAGTGGCCTTGTGTATAGACCATTCGATCAGAGACGCTCATTGCAGCTGTGAGGGAAAGTGTAGGAATGTAATCTGAGTGTAGCAGTGAGGCTCTACACAATCCTGTCGGTGACCTTCCATGCCCCTACTAAAGACTAATGTCAGCAACGAGCTCTACAGTTTGCTCCTCAGACCGAACAGAAGATGTGCCAGCATTCGGCAAAGCTTGTGCAATATTTCGACAGTTGCGACTATAAAGCGCATTTGTGGGCGGAGCATGAAAAGGTCAATTTTCCACCCTTTAATGAGGCATGTTGGGTCAGGGGAAATGTTCAACAACCCAGGGCAAACTGGATCCCCAGGACTGCAGTTGAGAACCCCTGTTTTAGGAGAAGATATCTTCCTTGTCAGAGTCCGGTGACGTGGGCCGCGAAATCTGAAACAAAGGGGTCGGAGAAGGCGGCGTCTTTCCGCCCCGTAGCAAGCGTAGCACCTCTGCGACCTGTGTCTCGAGTGCGATCATGCGGTCTCCGAGCACCGACAGCTCGTCCTTGAGCTCGGTCCGGAGCTCCAGCATCGCAGTGTGGAGTGTGTGTTCGGGGATGGGGGGGATTGTAGGCGGGACAGTGGGCGGCGGTCTTCCGTCAGGCTGGACTGGGCTGCGGTCTCCGGGCGTCCGTGCTTCGCCCTCATCCAGCCGCAGGTCGCTCTTGGTGATGCCGCTGTCGCACGAGTCCGTTTTCTTTAGGCCACCGGGTTCGGCTGATTTGCAGCCTCGTTCCGGTAGCGTTTCCATGGACTCGGCCTTGGATACGTTGCCCCAGCCACTGTCCGGCTTGGCGATGCTTTCCCGGAAACGTCCCCATCCCCGGGACGCCCGGCTTACACCACCGAGGGCACTGGGTGCTTGCAGCTTGGCCCGATCTGAGGGACCAGGGGCGTGGACGATGTGGGTGGTGTTTGAGGGGATGGGTGTGGCCGGGCTCTCCGTCACGGTGACGACACTGGTGGTGGCGATGGTGACCGCGTCCTGGACGATGACAAGCTCGTTGTGGCTGAGGCCTTTCTCTGGGTCCGGCTCATCTGGGTTTGGACGCTCAGCAGCCAGTCGGGCCTCTTTCTGCTGCCGGAATCGCTGGAAGAGGCGTCGCACGGGGTGGTCCGGAGGGAGGTTGAGCGGAGCCTCGTTCTTCCTCCTTAGACGCTCTTCTTCCTCGCGCTTGACATCGCTGATTTTCCTGAAGACAATCTACAAAAGGAAAGAAGGATTATGGTCAAGGTTTTTTTCAATGGTTGATGGATGACGATGTGATCCCTTTACACAAAACTCCTCCCACATTTTCCTGACACATTCACCTACGAAGTCTAGAAATAATTGGCTTTGCAATAACTTCCAGCACTCAGGAAAGAGGTACTACCTGTCGCTCCACCTGTCCCTCACTCAGAGATCAGTGTCTTGTTGGCTTCTGTCTCTCCATCTGTCATATGGAGCTTACCCAACTTAGGGGCTGTCTTCCACAAAGTTTAGCATTGGCTATTCAGCGGTGGACTCCTCACCTCAGCCCTGTTATAGAGCAACCATGACCTATGACTGTAGTGGTGTAACTATTAGGGAGTTGCCCCTGTGACCTGAAGGTCGCTGGTTCGAATCCCAGACTGGTACAAGTAACACTTAGGTAAACATGAGCAAGGTACCGCCCCCAAGCACTGCTCCCTGGGCTCTGCCCACTGCTGGGTTGAATGCAGAGGTCACATTTCATTGTGGTGCACTGTGTGCTGTGGTGTGGTGTGTTCACAATGACAAATTTGCACTCACCCACTTACACTAATGGTTAGAGAGGAGAGCTTGTGACCAGAGGGACACTGATTCAGTCACAGGGACAGACAAAATACATAAAAGTGCACTAAAATAAAGGACAGTGATGCCAGTGATCAGAGTCCACACTGTTCTAAAGCCGGCTTAAACACAAATGTCTTAAGTCTTGAGTTAACTGACTCAGCGGTGCACAATGCTATTAGGAGACCATTCCAAAGCCTTGGTGCAACGGGCTGGAAAACTCAATCCCCATGTGTCTTAAGCTGATTAGGTGACGGTGGTGTAAGGGTCAGGTAACATTATTCGAAGGTCGCGGGTTCAAAGCCCAGACCGGTACAAGCACCACCGAGGTAGCATCTCCAAGTATGTCAGCTGCCCATTACTCCTACATGGATGGGTTTAATTCAGAGTTGGGCAGTGGGGGGCAAGTGGTTAGGACCTTGCCCTTGGGAACAGAAGGTTGTGGGGTTCAAGTCCTGACCCAGATATAACTACCACTACTGGCTGCCACTACACTGTTCCCCGTGTGCACATGTGATGGGTTTTGTTGTGGTGCACTTTGTGTGGGATTGAGTGTGTACACAATGATCACTATCAGGTGAGAATTCCACCACTGCACCACCAATGCTAAACTATATCACCCTATGAAAGTGAAAGTGACTATTTGTCATTGTGACCACACTCAAGCACCACAACGAAACCTCTGCATTTAACCCATCACAGCTCCCTGGGTACCTCAATGGTGCCTGGGCTGGGACTTGAACCTGCGACCTTCTGTTCCCAAGGGCAATGTCCTAACCACTAGGCCTCCACTGCCTGGTATATTACATTAGAGTTAATGCCGTATCAATTATGGGATGGACATTTAAAGCAAAAAATACTATTTTACTATTTACTATCACCAATTTTCGAAGATCAACCCCCCTTTTCCACGCGAGCAAACGCGAACACACTGCAGCTAAACTGTATTTATTTTTTGTAGGAGTTCCACACCACTTTTTGAGGGCTGCAGTACCACACCAACCCCCTACCCGATGTCATTCTCCAGCGCAATGTTTCATCATAGACGTTATTATCAATGTAGAGGTTTGCTAATGTAAATGGAGTATCAAACATTATCCAAAGCCCATACGATGGAACCACTTAGAACCGATATTGATGCTCAAACCGACTTGTTTTGGTCCATGTCAGCCATTTCAGACTCAGACTGCTGAT
>JBBPDA010067199.1:0-2500 GCA_037974385.1 Arnoldichthys spilopterus | reverse complement strand
AATAATAATAAATACATACTACTACTAATAATAATAATAATAATAACAATAATGATAGCAATAAAAATAAATAAATAAATAAATAGTTGAGTGAGAAGTTTTAATATGATGAATTTAGCTGTGAATTTACCATATAGGCCTACTCCACACACACACACACACACACACACACACACACACACACACACACACACACACACACACACACACACACACACAAAACCAAATACCTTGTCCTTGTTACCTGTATAAATGGTTACGTGTGTGTGTGTGTGTGTGTGTGTGTTTAAGCCAATGATGTAATAAAGGACATTAAGCATCGGAAACAGAAGTGATTTGAATGAGGAGTCATTTGAGTGAGTCAGGAGTTGTATGAGTGACGAGTGAATCAGTTGATTCACCTGTGATCTAAGAAGAGGAACTTCCACTCCAGACTGTGTCTCGACGTGAACTCATCACATGGATCTTCCACATTACACAAGTCCTGTTACAAAATACACACACACACACACACACACACACACACACACCCCGATCAGTCGGAACATTAACACCACTGACAGGTGAAGTGAACATTGACTCTAGTCTCATTACAGTGGCACGTGTCAGGAGGGTGAGAAATGTTAGGCAGCAAGTGAACAGTCAGTTCTTGAAGTTGATGTGCTGGAAGCAGGAGTGTAAGGATCTAAGCCACTTTGACAAGTGATGTTCAGGACACAGAGTCAGAGCGTCTCCAGAACGGCAGCTCTTGTTGACTGTTCCAGGAGGAACACACTCAGTGTTAGGCAGGTGGTCTTAATCTTATGGTAGATTGGTGTATATATATATATATGCAAGTGTGCACACTAAGTGTGTGTGTGTGTGTGTGTGTGTGTGTGTGATCTCTCACCTTGAGGAACTGAGGAGTGACCAGTCTGACTGTTGCCACCAAGCACACCTGCTCCTCTAGAGAGGCCTGGAGTGTTCGTGGAAATACCAACTCATACCCGTTACACGACGATGTAGGCACTGCAAAAAGCACACACACACACACACACACACACACACACACACACACACACACACACACACACACACACACACACACACACACCTTAGTTAAGTGGTTTCAGAAAAAATGGCAAAACAATCTGCAGATGAAAGCAGGGTGGATTATTATGACACTTTCAGACATCAGCTGCACTGCACACACACACACACACACACACACACACACACACACACACACACACACACACACACACACAGTCAAAGAGGTTTATGTGAGTCAGCTATTTAGGCAACCAAGAATGCACACACAAACACACACAAACACATATACACACACACACATGTTGGCATTGCTATCTTTGTGAGTATATGTCATTGACTTCTGTTACACTGTATTTCAGTAAAACTACCACAACGTCTGAACCCATTCCTGACCTTTAACCTCAGAGAGCAAAAGACAATATTTCTGCACTTTCAGTTTTTCCTAAAAAAGTTGCATTTTTGGAGAAAACAGCACGGTTCCTTATGAGGACCCAGCAAAAATGAAAAATGAATGAGAAGAAACCGAGTCGGTCTGACAGCAGGCGCTCGCCAGAGCAGATCCTGCCGCCTCCACACCTACGCTCTTCTCACAGTGGTGAAATGGCACAAATTTCATCATCCTATGTACAGTTTGGCCTTAGACTGACCACCATAACCCGAGCGCCACAAAAATCTGAGTTTCAGCAGTTCCTGAGGTCACGGCGTCTGCTGCAGCGCCCTCATGCTGCAGCGCCCTCATGCTGCAGAGAATGATGCTGCGCTTCAAACCTTTTTACATTCGACCCTTTATGTTGCAACATGTCGGTCAGCACAGCGGTAAACTGACCCCTTTCTATCAGAGTCAGCGTTACTTCTGTGGGATCAGACCAGACGGGCTAGTCTTCACTCTCCACATGCATCAGTGAGCCTCGGGTACCCATGACCCTGTGGCCGATTCACCAGCTGGATCACTGTTGGTAGGAACTGACTAATGCACACCTGGAACACTCCACAGGACCTGCTGTTCTGCAGATGTCCTGACTTGTTAATCAGATCCTTCCAGGACATCAATTTCGAGAACTGACTGTTTACTTCACACCTAATATATCCCGCCCCCCTGACAGGTGCCATTGTAATGAAATAACTACAGAGTCAGTGATACTAACTTCATCTGTCAGTGGTGCTAATGTTATGGCTGATCAGTGTGTGTGTGTGTGTGTGTGTGTGTGTGTGTGTGTGTGTGTGTGTGTGTGTACTGAATTAAGCAAAACGGCTTGCGATGCAAACATAGCACAGTGGGCTCAGACGTTTGCCCATGTTTGAAGGTGGCGTCGGCTCTCTGTGTGCAGGACAGGACGGGAATAATCAGGAATAATCAGGATTAATCAGGAATAATCAGGAATACTCAGGATTAATCAGGAATACTCAGGATTAATCAGGAATACTCAGGATTAATCAGGAATACTCAGGATTAATCAGGAATACTCAG
>JBBPDA010067177.1:0-12923 GCA_037974385.1 Arnoldichthys spilopterus | reverse complement strand
AGTTATTTTTGTGAGCATTTTGAGTTTTTCTTTCATTGACTGAAGGGTACCAACAATTTTGTCCATGTGTGTATATAGATTTTCCCAGATATGTTAAATTCATCAATCTAGTAGTCACTAATTAGCACAATACCATTTGACTACTAATCAATGACTATTGGGTTTCATTCATTGTTAGCATTAGCATTGCAGACTAAACTATTCCTTTAAATCAACTAGTTGATAGATAGATAGATGGATGGATGGATGGATGGATGGATAGATAGATAGATAGATAGATAGATAGATAGATTAAAACTATATTAATCCCTTGGGAAGGTTCCTTCAGTGACAGTACAAGTGATGTTGGTGAGTGTCGACGTGTCTGAAGTTTAAGGGACCTTGGGCTTGAGTGTCGAATTCAGGCCGAATCTAACACAAGGAAGCTACAGAGGATAAAACATTTATATGAGTGAGTGTGTGTGTGTGTGTGTGTGTGTGTGTTCTCTCTGTTTTTTTTCCAGATGAAATCCTGGCCCAGTTTCCCACCACTAAAAAGGATGAACGGGACAAACCTCCAAAGGCAGCTTCCTCCTCCGGGTCAGTCTTCTGCCAACGTAAACATTCCCTGACCCATCTGTACCCGTTTGCAGCTGTGTTATGACCACACAACTGAACAGCAGAGGGCGCACCTTCACCACAGCCTCTGCCACGTGGGCAAGTTACACTGGCACCCTTGGCAGACTGTTCCTTAAATATGCTAATTGTCCGATGTATTTTTCAGTGCTGCTACTGGATCTAAAATATATAGTGAATGTAACGGTCATAATCCCAAACTGATTACAGCAACTTTTATATAATTTCTAAAAATTATTTTTGTTTGTTGCAAATGACCAAAGATTTGTATTACTTGAATTTTATAATTTTATATATTTTAAGAAATTACTTCTTATATCTGTGTTTAATGTCCAAGGTTTGCTCTTTCTAGCTATCAACAGACAAATAAAAAGAAAAAAAATTACAAAGATTATTTTAATTAAGAACCCTACTTATTAGTTTAATCTACCTGCCTATTTATTATGTATTTTGATCTCATTTAATTAAATGTCCATCATAGAGCTACTTTATATTTTTATACTTTGAGCACATTTTAAAGCCAGTACTTAATAATAATTGTATAAATATATTTTATATTGTATTATATTATGCCATACATATTATATCATATTATATGTAAGTATATAATATAATAATATGATTATTTTAACAATGCAATATTAAAGTTATTAAAATGTGCCAGCTTTGCAGTGTACTTGCAGTATAAAATTTAAAACTAGCTCTTTGCATCAAACGATTTAAAATTATTAAGACTATCAAACTAGTAAAATTATATAAAAAATAATAAACACTAAATTTGTGTTACAAAGCATGTTGAGCCGTCCAATGACAATTCCTTAGTGGCAGTTCTCAGTGTCTTGCCTGTACCGTTTTGCTAGTATCATGTGATTGTTGGGGTCCTAGATAACAGGGAAAACTGGACATGGAGAGAATAGGGAAAAATCCCAAAATCAAATCATGTTCTTTGGGCTTTTCTATAGCATAGCTCTTAAAACGCATTTGTGACACCTTTATTTTTAAGAATGCAAAAGAATTTAAAGCATTAAAAAGCAGTGGGGTTTTGTTAAAAAAAACTATTAAACATATGCTGCTTTGCACTCCCCTCATCTCTACATCTTCATCTCTGTCAATCCTCTTACTGTGTCGAAAATGCCAACCCTCTTGCTCGTTTAAAGTGCCCATATCTTACATTTTTCCCCTCGTCCACTTAAGACGGTTATGTGGTTTAATACACCAAATGTGGTCGTAAATATTTGTCACATGACCATTGTCTAACCTCACTTTATCCCTTACAAATGTTGCTTTTTGTGACATCACACAATATCACAAAAACAAGCTTATTCAAGCTTAGGTTCCCTATTCTGACTGTATGAACTGGAAAGTGAACTACATTAAATCCTTTTATTGCCAAATAAAGTGTTGAAAATGTAATTTTCCAGCACATGTGTCCTTTAATCTGTAATCAGCTGAAGAAACCTTGTACAGAAGAGTTATTGAGACGCATGAGCAGGTTTTAAATGGCCAATCATGGAATAACCCAAATATGTTTTATAAAGTTCCTGCATTTGTAATCATGTCATCTCTCATCTGGGTTTGCCTCTGTAGCTCCACAAAGCCCTCTGCCACGTCTGCCACCCTGGAACTGGACAAACTGATGGCGTCCCTGTCAGACTTCAGGGTCCAGAGCACAGTGAGTAGACATTCTTCGCAGTCTATTCCGCAGTATATCAGAAACCCCAGTCTTATAGCTACACCTTGCTCGTCATCTGCATCTGTTGATGCACAGTTTGTGTTGAGCCACCATCTAACACAACACAAGAAGGCACTACTTCTGGCTGCCTTACTGCTGCGCTGCGAATGGTTCGTCAACCCGAGAGTCTGGTCAGTATTGATCCTGTGGTCAGAAACTAACCAGTGATGGTGGAAGAAAGGGGCTGTAACTGTCCAGCTGCAGACAGTCTGTAACCCTGTATAGCAGACCTTTAAGGTAGTGAAAGTGACTATTTGTCATTGTGAACACACTCAAGTACCACAGCGAAATGTGACCTCTGCATTTAACCCATCACACATGCACACGTGGAGCAGAGGGCAGCTATCAACAGTGTCTGGGGAGCAGCGTAGTGGGACGGTACCTTGCCCAAGGGTAACCCAGTGGTGCCCGGGCCAGGACTTGAACCTGCCCAACCACTAGGTGGTTGGAGCTTATAATTTGACCGGTAAGTGAAACCACAAGATGGATTGCAAAGGTGTTTTTTGCTATGGGCAGTGGTTAACCTAGTGGTTAGGGACCTGCCCTTATGATCGGAGGGTTGCAGGTTCAATTCCCAGCCCAGGTACTATGATCCAAGGTACCATCTCACTACACTGCTCCCCGGGCCCTATTGATAGCTACCCGCTGCTCCTTGTGTGGCTGGGGTTAAATGCAGAGGTCACATTTTACTGTGGTGCACTTTGTGTGATGGGGTGTGTTCACACTGACAAATTGTCACTTTCACACTAGCCTCAGTGCTCATTCAAAGGTTAGCTACATTGCTAATTGTGCTACATAGACATGTGTATAATGGGTTCCACTGATTCTGTCTTTAGCCTGCAGCACCAATCCATCCAGTGGTCACTCCTCCTCCACAAGCCGCAGTGGCCCCTCCCCCAGCCTCTTCTGGCGGCTCTTTGGACAGCATGCTGGGTCTCCTTCAATCAGATTTGAGCAGGCAGGGAGTGCCCACTTCCTCCAAGGGAAACTGCTCCGCCTGCCAGAAGCCAGTTGTGGGACAGGTGAGGAGATGTAGCTTTAGGCTCTCGTGCAACACTTACCTGTAATCCTGTGTAGAGTGGGTGTAATATAAAGCCTATGTTTAAATGCTTATTTGTAAATCCTGCCTGCATGTACTGAACCTATGTAAACATTTATAAATAGCTGTGTTAGTGGGGTCCACCGATATGGTATATCTGCTGATATATGATATTTCTCATGTATGTATCTGACGATACCAATACATACATTTCTCCTTGGATCAGCATTGTGAAGAAATGGGCAGTGGTGGCCCAGCTGGGAGCTTGCCCTTGTAAACTGAAGGTTGCAGGTTCAAGTCCCGGCCTGGGCACCACTGAGGTACCCTTTAGCAAGGTACCGTCCCACTACGCTGCTCCCCAGGCGCTGTTGATAGCTGCCCGCTGCTCCACGTTTTGTTGTGGTGCTTGAGTGTGTTCACAATGACAAATAGTCATGTCAAGTTGGCTTTTATTGTCGTTTCAGCCATACACAGTTCACACAGTTCACAGTGAAATGAAACAACGTTCCTCCAGGACATGTGCAAACATTGCAGGACAGTGCAAAGACAGGTGCAACAGAGACCTGTACACAGTAATGTACTTACCATGTGCAAAGAATCAAAGTAGCTGGTTGTGCAAATTTCTACAAGGTTCTTAATACTTTAGAATGAATAAAATGCAGATATTTTAGCACGGTGTTCCAGCAGCACCAAAACACTCTTTTTATCTGAAGAACGATAAATACATCAAATATTGGTCTTGAATATTGGCCAGATATAAACATTTGTACAATTTCTAGCCTTCACACTCAGTTTGTGTCTGCGAAGCCACCCTTTACGTGAAAATTTGTCATTGTGAACCCTCAAGCACTACAACGAAATGCAACCTCTGCATTTAACCCATCACACGTGCACACGTGGAGCAGCGGGCAGCTACCAACGGAGCCCGGGGAGCAGTGTAGTGGAACAGTACTTTGCTCAAGGGTACCTCAGTAGTGCCCGGGCTGGGACTCGAACCTGCAACCTTCAGGTCTCAAAGGGAGCGGCCTAACCACTTGGCCACCACTGCCCACCACTAGGCCACCACTGCCCACCCTGCTGTAGTCCATTAAAAATGTAAGAGTGATTTTGTTGAAAACATTCATTGAACGGGTGATTTGTGCTCCTCACTGTAGGTGGTGACAGCCCTGGGTCGTGTTTGGCATCCAGAACACTTTGTGTGTTCCGAGTGCGAGTGTGAACTGGGAAACAGAAACTTCTTTGAGAAAGACGGTCGGCCGTACTGTGAGCCGGACTACTTCAGCCTGTATTCACCACACTGCGCCCAGTGCAGCAAGCCCATTCTTAACGTAAGTGCTGTTTAAGTGTGTTTTTTTATGTACACTGATCAGCCATAACATTATAACCATTGATAGGAAAAGTGAACAACATTGACTGTGGGGGGTGGAGTATATTAGGTGTCAAATTCTTGAAGCTGATGTGCTGGAAGCAGGAAAAATAGGTGAGCGTAAGGATCTGAGCCACTTTGACAAGAGCCTTATTGTGATGACTAGACGACTGAGTGGCAGGTCTTGTGGAGTGTACCAGGTATGCAGTAGTCAGTACCTAAAAGTGGCCAAAATTATTAGCCCCCCAGGAATTCTGGAACATTTTCCTAAACTTCTTCCCAATGCTTGCAGCATTGATTAAACTTGATATAATAAAAACATTCACCTATTTAGTAGCTTTTGGTACATTTTGTAATGTAAAATACATTTTTAGGCTTGCTTTATATCAAATATAGTAAAAAAAAATGGGGTGGTCAAAGATATTATCCCCATGTAAATGTTTGCTTTCAAAACACAACCACAGTAACCAATTAACCAATCAGCTTTGAAACCACACCTGTGCAGTCAGTTGGCTTCCTAACAACATTTAATCAGCATAAAAACACTCCAAGGAACAGGGCATTTGAACCACACCAAAGACCAAGGAAATCAGTGTGGAGCTCAGAAAGAAGATAGTAGAGGCTCATGATAAGGGGGAAGGCTACAATGCCATTTCCAAGTGATTCAAAGTGTCTAGAACTGCTGTATGTTGCACCATTGCCAAATACAAGGATACAAATTCTGTAAAAAACAAAACCTGACCGTGGCCATGAACTCTGGAGAGGAAAATAAAATAAAATAAAAATGTCAGCAAGGAGCCCTGGACATCTGCCAAGATCATTGTTGCTGACCGGGCCTCTTCTGCAGTTGATGTTTTAAGGAACACAGTTGTGAAGGCTCTTCATCATGGTGGGCTTCAGGGCCGTCGTCCCAGAAGAACTAATTTACTCAAAGAGTGGCACATCACAGCCCGACTGAGGTTTGCCCATGAACATTTGAAAGGTAAAGATGAGTTTTGGAAGTCTGTGCTTTGGTCTGATGAGACTAAACTGGAACTGTTTGGGCACATGGATGTTGCATATGTTTGGCGAAGAAAGGGAAAGGCCTTCAACCCTAGGAACACAGTTGCCACAGTTAAACATGGTGGTGGGAGCATCATGTTGTGGGGCTGTTTGGAATCTCCAGCTGCTTTTCCCTCGCTGATCTGAGTGACCTGGTGGGTGTGTATGTCTGGATGAGTGATTTTATGTAGTTTCAACTTGTGTGTATCAATAAAATATTCTAATTAAATTTAGTGGACATTATATACAGTATTACAGTTTTTTATAGTGTATTTGTTTCCAAAATAACAAACACTTGTTGTTAATAAGCATTTTCATGAAGAAATCAGTAGTGTTGTCTCTTGGAGAAATCAGAAGTGTTGGGCATTTTATTTCATAAGGGGGGCTAATTCTTTTGGCCTCACCTGTATATGAGGAGTGAGGGCGAGTCCATCTGGTCTGATGCCTTAGAAGCTGTTTTGGTTGCATGAAGGGGACCTACACAATATTAGGCAGGTGGTCATAATGTTATGGCTGATCAGTGCATATTCGAAATATATAAATATAACTAATATGTAATATTCTGTATTATATACTGTATTATTTGTCACTGTTATTAGTCAATACTTTTTTTGGATCTTCTCACAGAAAATGGTCACTGCGCTGGATAAGAACTGGCATCCCGAGTGTTTCTGCTGTGTAAAGTGCAGCCGGACGTTTGGAGATGAAGGTATCGGGGTTTAAACTTGGGATCTCCTGATTAAATCACAATTTCTTGTATTTTTAAAGACCATACAGCACAGTTCAGACTGCCAGTTACCTTAGAATGTTCTAGCATAGGCTCCTGAATGGCATGCTCGTCTAAAAGTTAGCCAATGTTGTTGGGAGACGGTTGGGAGAAGTTCAGTCCACAGGGATCCCACAGCGATCTGTATCTGTGAATCCGAGAAAGCACAGTTGACTTCGCTCTTTCTGTGTGAGTAGGATGGCCCTCCCTCTCCCCTCATCGCTATGATGCTAGTCAGGATGGGCATCGGCTAGCTGACCTAGCAGAACTGGTAGCTATGTGTTCTCCTTTAAATGTGCTGAGCTGTCCAGTGCATAAAGGCTCTGGTTCTTTGCTAGCTAGGCTATCCCCTATCACACAATGCCCTACCTAGCATGTGTTTACCCTAAGCCATGTGAAGCATCATCACATCTTTTCAGGCTGCTAATAACACAGCATAATTGTACAGCCCCACATGCTTGGAGGAGAACAC
This sequence comes from Arnoldichthys spilopterus, assembly GCA_037974385.1. Taxonomy (NCBI): domain Eukaryota; kingdom Metazoa; phylum Chordata; class Actinopteri; order Characiformes; family Lepidarchidae; genus Arnoldichthys; species Arnoldichthys spilopterus. The sequence continues at coordinate 5,892 of JBBPDA010067177.1, read as the reverse complement.
TAACTACCATTCCTGTTGCTAACGATCTCTCACATTGGCTACCCTCATGTGAGTGTAGGAAAGAGACAATGGGCCATCCCACCCACCAGGGACCTTTAAAAGTGGCATATGCTGCATTGTACCTAATGTGTTAAAAAACTGGGGATTAGGGAAGTGATTGATTTGTGTCAATATTTTTGTCAATGAGAGATGGAGTGGCACTATGGCCAATGGCTTGAGCACCTACAGCCCACCCCTCCAAACATGCATGCTACCCACCTACAGATAAAGTGAGGACAGTTATGCTCGCTTTTGGACAACGAGCCAGTAATGAAACATGGACCTACTGATCTGTTTGAATGACCATTTCATAAAACCTTGAATGCGAAGACTTCCTGTTCTTGTTTCATATCTAAAAATATAATTTTTTAATATTATTAAAAAAACGTTAATTATTAGCACCTTTAAAAATTTTTTGTAAATAAATCGGAAACCAAGCTGCAGAATGTAATGTCTGCTAGTCAGGATCACAGTATTGGCCAGTAAAAGCTGAGATGTCATGCAGCCCTATAAGAAGTTACTCCCCACAAAGTTACTGAATGTTGCAGAAATGTAAGATGCCACCACACTGATCTCCAGCTTTACGCTTGTTTTCTTGTTTCAGGGTTCCATGATCGTGAAGGGGAGCAATACTGCCAGCAATGCTTTTTGGCCCTTTTCGCCTCCCGCTGCCAAGGCTGTTCTCAGCCCATCATGGAGAATTACATCTCCGCCCTCAATGCTTTGTGGCATCCACAGTGCTTCGTCTGCAGGGTGAGTGCCTTACTGATTGTGGGTTTGGGCTTTTGTGTTTAAGGATGTTACTAATTATTTACAGTATGAGGACGAGGAAAACCTGACCATCATTGCTAGACATAAACTTGTGTGACCTTTTCAGTTTGTCCAGTTGATTCTGAGTGTGTCAAACAGCAGAAAGTTACTATTAGAACAAGCTTGCCACTAAGCAGCGGCATGGCTAGGTCCTGATGGGTGGTCCTCCATTTTGGCAGGGATAGTCAGTCTCAGCTGGTTCAAAGCAGTTTTTCTTTAGCTCAAGAACTTACTAAATACACTGCTTGAGCTGACTAGTGTGAGGATCTGTATGACTACCAGCTTAAACAGAACAAAGGCAAGAGATCAGAAAGGACATTTCATTCCTTACAACTTACATTTACACTTATTCATTTAGCTGACGCTTTTATCCAAAGCGACTTCCAAGACGTGGAGCAGCGTAGCGGGATGGTACCTTGCTCAGTAGTGCCAGGCCCAGGATTTAAACCTGCAACCTTCAGGTCCCAAGGGCAATGTCTTAACCAGTAGGCCACCACTGCCCTTAACAAAGACCTAGTGATACATGGGCATTGACAAGGCCAGGAATCCTCACATTTAGGGCATTGCTCTATCTGTTTCCTCTTCCGGCATCTAAATTAGAAATAATTGTCAAGATTCCTTTCCACATGTCAATGTCCATGTCCCACTGGTTCTTTGGTAAGTTGTAAGGATCACAATTGAGTCTAAGCCTGATTTGGGTTACTTATTTCTCTGATTTCCGCAATCAAAGTAAATTTTTTGAGAGATCACTTCCACTTAAGAGTGTTGTTTCCTTCTGTTTTTTAAAATTTAAATTAAAATTTCAATCCTTTGGTGAACTGTGACTATTAGGGCTAGACCTTAACCCTAACTTAAATAACAAAACAAAAATGTACAATTATTCTATTTTCTAGAAGCACCCCTGTAGGATTCTAGTAGTATGTTAGCGCCAAGCTAACAGCATTCAGAGTTAACACTGTCAAAAATGTAATAAAATGTCACATCCTTGTGCCATGTCAGTCTGTTTTTGTTTTGGTTTTTCATGCGCTCCTGTCTGGTGTTTTTTGTCATAGCCCTGCCTTAGCTCCTCCTTGTTCACCTGGTCTCTAGTCTCCTCCCCTGCCCAGGTGTTCCTTGTCTAGCTTTCCTTTATAAGGCCTTGTGTTTGGTAGTCTCATGTCTGATCCTTGTTGTTTCTGAGTGTTGTTTTAAGTGCTGCTGTTTTGGTCCTCAGTTTGTTTTCTAGATCCATGTTCAAATGAATAATCTTAGTCTCGTTTGGTGATTCGTTGTAGTCTTTTTGTTTATTAATCTGGTTTAAAACTGCATGCCCCTGCACTTGCTTTCAACAGCCAAACCATTACTGCAGTTTGTAAATTCTCTTGAGCTTTTATTGAACTGACAAAAGCAAAAATAAATTATTTTTAAAGATTTGTCTGATAAACTTAGCACCCTCAAAAAGAGTTGGAACAGGCAGAATAAGAGTGAAAAGTTTTTAGAATATTCAGTTTACACTATTTTGTAACATTCCACATTAATGGGGTGAGGGCATCATGGTTGGGCATAAGAGGAGCATCCACCAATGTCTTCACAAGCAAAAAGATGAGCTGTGACACTTTGTTGCCAAATGTAAAACAGAATAATCTTCAATAAATAAATGATCAGGTATAATAGTTTTGTTTCATTTATTTAATTTGTATAAAAATCTGAGTTTTAGGTCATGTTTTTGCAAAAATATAGAAAATTCTAAAAGGTTCACTTTTAAGCACCACTGTACATGTCATGTTAAAAGTATTTACCCTCCCCTCTGCCATGCTGTGGCCTGTGAGTACTTAAATGTGACAGAATTATTAGCTGACCTCAAAAAAAAATCTTCTCTGACCAGATTCCGCAGGCATGGTTAGCATATGTCGCATGCACCGCCACCAATGTCTCTCTTTGTCTCCGTCTTTCCTCAACAGGAATGTTTCAGTCCCTTTGTGAACGGAAGTTTCTTCGAGCACGAGGGTCAGCCGCTGTGCGAGGCGCACTACCACCAATCTCGCGGCAGTGTGTGCCAGGCTTGCAGGGAGCCCATCCTGGGCCGCTGCGTTACAGCCATGGGCGCCAAGTTCCACCCCCACCACCTGGTGTGCAACTTCTGCCTGAAGCCGCTCAGCAAGGGCTGCTTCAAAGAGCAGGAGAATAAGCCCTACTGCCACCCCTGCTTCCTCAAGCTCTTTGGCTGAGGAGGCCGTACTGTGTGTGTTTGTGTGTGTGTGTCTGTCTGTCTGTCTGTCTGTCTGTCTGTCTCTGTTAGTGGGCTGAGATTAGAGGGAGGCAAATTTTTTTTTCCATTGACGTTCAGGATGTCCTGCATTTTATGAAGGAGATTTGGATGGAGATGGTGTCTGAAGTTTTGCACTGGAGCTAACAGGCTAACGTAGTGGGTAATGGATGCTTATATACCAGCAATTAGCAACTCGCATTTAGGCTATTTCCCTGCTCAAACACACCTGGTTCAGCCCTCCAGGAATTGGAGTTGCAATAGGCTGTTTGCTAAGCATCGTAGCGGTCCGAGATATACACAATACATATAATAATAATAATAATAATAATACACCGAATGCAGGTCATGTTGTCTGGTCAAATGTGTATAATCCAGATGTACAGTGGCTCTAAATCAGATTTTATAACTGGAACTATCTACTTTATGACTCACAGTGGCCATTACTGAAGCCTAAATTGTGTCAATTTTTATAGAAGTCACACTATTTGACATTATTCTGCAACTCCCATAATAATTTTAGCCTGCGCGATGCTAGTTGGGCCAAACACTTCCATTGCTTTTTAGCTACATTAGCCATGTAGCTCCAGCAAACCAACAACAAAATATAGCCGTTTGACCACTTAGGGTAAAGGGTAAAATTCTGAGATTGTGACTTTTGGCCAGAATATGTACAATTTATGCTCCTTTTACGTCTGTTTCAAACGACGCAACCGTCACTGCCCACATACTTCAGTGTGTAGTTTTCATTAGCATGGATGTTGAGTCAACCATTGCTAACAACAACAAACATGGCAACAGTAGAAGAAGTGGTAGTGTAGAAAGAGGCAAATGCAGACACATTCTGGGTGGTGTAACATCATACAGATGTTTAAAATCCTTTAGTAAAACTCATAGCCTCTTCACAGAAAGTTTAACCATTTTAGAATATAGCCATTGTCAATATAGCTACACTGACCCCCACAACTTCTGGTGGTACTGCTCCATTTTGTCTGTATGTGTAAGCTTTCAGAAAACGTGCGCAAATATGGACAAAATGAATGCAGTGTGTGGACAGAAGGCTATGTTCATATCCGTGTACATATTTAAAGAGCAGAAATGTGCCTGGGCGGCATGATGGTGCAGTGGTTAGCACGGTCACTTCACATCAAGAAGGTACTGGGTTCGATCCTCGGCTGAGTTTGTAAGCTCTGTTTCCTCCCACTATTCTTGCAATATACTCTAAACTGCCCATAGGTGTGTGTGTGAATGGTTGTCTATCTATGTGTTGCCCAGCGATGGGTTGGCCTCCTGTCCTGGGTGAATCCTGCCTTGGGCCCGTAGTCAACTGGGATTGGCTCCAGCTTCCCCGTGACCCAAAGTGGTTTAGAAAATAGATGGATGGATAAATGAGCCTTTACAGAACCCCTTCAGACAAGGCTCCAGTACTGATGTGGTAAAGACAAAACAGGTCTATGCAAGCCAGACAAAAGCCAAAGATTTTTTATTTTAAATGGTTTTAATAGCCTTGATTTATTATATAAATCCAAAAACCAATGTCAGTAAATGTTTACGGAATATCCTGACAATCCCAAGTTGTGTTATTGGCTTATATTTATAGAATTTATATGAAGGAAGTTCTCAGTTTCCACTGCCAAACATCAGAGGTTTGTATCTGCTGTTTGGGTCAAGTCTGAATTTTTATACAGAGGACTGAAACGGTTAATGGTTCTGTGTAATATATTTGCTTTCTGCAGCATATCTTTGTCACTGCTATTGCGTTTGTATTGTATATTTTATATTGGACATTTGGGGGATGTTTTACACAGCAAGATACAAGATTTAATGCCAAAGACCTGACATGTTTACGCTTTACGCTACCCAGCCTGCACATTCAAATAAGCTGTATTTCTATGTTTGCATTGTTACTATCATATTGTGGAGGAAGACAATAAACATTTTGCTTTGTATTCAACAAGTACAATTTTGATCTTTTCTTAACTAATGTTCCATTTTACCTCACACTGCTTCTATGGCAAATAAAGTTTATGTTTAGCGTCCACTCACTGGCCACTTGTTTGAAAACATCCACCCTAATGCTTCCACTCACTGACCACTTTATTAGAAACAGCTCATTTGTGCTTCCGATAACTGGGCACTTTATTAAAAACACCTACCTTATGCTTTTACTCATTGGCCACTTTATTAGAAACACCTAAATTGTGCTTTCACTCACTGGCCACATTATTAAAAACACCAGTGTGCTTCCACTCGCTGGTCACTTTATTAGAAACACCTAAATTGTGCTTTCACTCCCTGACCACTTTATTTAAAACACCTGCCTTGTGCTTTCACTCACTGGCCACTTTATAAGAAAAACCTGCCTTGTGCTTCTATCACTGGCCACTTTATTAGAAGTAGCTAAATTGTACGTTCACTCACTGGCCACTTTATTAGAAGTAGCTAAATTGTGCGTTCACTCACTGGCCACTTTATTAGACAATCTACACTCAAATCCACCAGTTTTACATTTACATTTAAATTAATTCATTCGACTTCCAGGACAGAGGAAACAATGAAGCGTTCGCATTGCATAGATCAACACTGAGAGTGGAGCTACACGGAGACCAACGCATTGCTCGTGGTTGTAAAATAAATAACAGACGCAATTTCTTTTGCCGGGGGATGATCAAACGATGATCTTGTATGTGAGCACCAAGGACTTGAACTTGATGCGAGCGAAGATGTGGAGCCAGTGCAAGGAGCGAAGAAGTGGTGTCACGTGAGCGCGTCTCGGCTGGTTGAAGATCAGCCGTGCT
>JBBPDA010067166.1:0-12923 GCA_037974385.1 Arnoldichthys spilopterus | reverse complement strand
CCGACAACCAGCGTTATAAGGGCTTTGGCCCAGGTGAAACACATAAGCATGATTGCCGTAACCATGGCGACGCGCCCTCTGGCCGACCTGATACAGCGCGGCCGCGAAGGCAGGGCACCCAACCACCCCCTGCCGGCCCGTCCGGGCACCAACCCTTACAGGACCCTCCCCTCAAGGGTCAGCGCCTGAGGACCCAAGGCCGGCAGTACCATCCAGCCAGACGGCTCAAGGGGTGGCTTGTCTGTCTCGCCCCCGCTCACCCCGCTGGGCTCTTTTAATGTGCAGTCCTTCTGTAATGTCCGGGCGCCAACCCTTACATTAGTTTGACTGACTGCAAGTGCTCAAGATTCCAGAGACTGAGCTTTTAGGCACAGAACCTTATGTCTGAGCCAGAACTGGAGGTAGAATTATGAAAATACATTTCTGCACATATTGAACTAACTAACTAAATTAGATGTTCCTCTTACTGATTTAGAGATCAAATAATTAAGTCAGTGTGTAACATCACATTTGCACATTTTTTTCTTCTACTCACCCAAACTAAACTCCAGCACTGGCTCATCAGGATCCTGGCTGTTCCCTAAAAAGCATTACAATAAAGTTGTATGTTACCATTAGATTAAACTGTATGGCCATTGGGCAGAGTACAAAGTACAAAGACAATTAAATACAGTTAGCATTTAACCAGAAGTGCCAAAAATAATTTGAATTACAGGAAAGTGCAGTATAAGTGATGTTATATGTTACAGAGTGTACAGTGTTACTGACTATGAAGAGCAGTATTTACAGATTATAAGATATGTACAATGTATTAAACATTTTATAAATAGTGTCATGTGCAGAGTTGAAGAGAGTTATATGTACAATGTAGACAAGCATATACACTCTTAGAAGTTGTATGTATCGCCAACAATAACAAAAACCTGCCATAATTTCATATTAATAATTTCTCACTCATGGAGCAAATCTATTAAACATGCACTGCAGAAAATAAAATGTATATGTTTTTCCTCAAGTGTCCTTTAAAAAAGTCAGATTCATAACCAGTTATTTTGCACAAATATGTCATCTAACAGCATTCACATGTAAGTATGCTACTTATGCCTGTGTGTGTATATTCTGTTCCATCCCTTTATTGATTAAAAATTAAAAACTTTGACAATTTGTTTAAAATACTGCATTTGACTAGTACAGCAAAATGAAAGCAATAACTCCTGATTTTTAAAAGTCAATAAGTGCATAACATAGTGAACAGATCTCTTAACATTCAGGTATGACATACATTTTTATTAATATTATATCTAGTTAACTTTTATGTGTTACATGATTCTGCAGGTCCCCTTAAATAAACACCAATAAAATCATTTAAATTATGTTTCATCTACACATCAGCATGCAGGACAACCCAGTTACCAAACTAATGTCTCTCTCTCTATCTCTCACCTGCCAGTGTGAGGCCCATCATTTCAGATGACAGGTCAAACGTGTTGGCTCGGTACACAGACCAGGGCCGGTGGCGAGGGCTGCGCTCCCTCCCTGCCATCTTGGCTCCAGTTGGACAGCAGTGGTCAAACACGTGCACACCTTCGTTTCTTTAGTGAAATCCTCTGAAATCCAGTCTTGCTTTACTCCATAAACTGGCTTCCTAATGGGAAACTGGAGAGAAGAACATTTTCAAGACTAGCTGTGAGGCGAACTGAGGAGGAAAGCCTAAGGATCCGTTTTAACGTGAGACAGCAGAAAATTTAATGCTGGTGAACATGCCTGTACATAATTAATACAGGCTTAAAGGAAGCCATTTAAAATTAAAACCGGATGCCACACAAACAAGGGACTGAAAAAACAAAGAAGTGAGGCCTAGAAAATGTTTTCTTGTTTGTATGGATGAATTATTCATGACCACAAGGAAGTGTTTTACCAGTATGAAGATTTGGTGGTGTTTTTTAGAATTAACCAGACATATTCCCCTACCAGACATGCATGTCACAATCGGAAGTTGAAACTTTTCTTTAGTCAGCATAAATGTCTTTTGCTTTTGGGAAATCTCATCTAAACCAGTAACAACACTGAGGCATCACTTGTAGGTAAGTTCTTGACAGTGGTGTAGACTGGCACTTGCAGTTTCTCTTAACACTGCATGAACATCACTGACATTACCTTAGGTGTGATTTCTGGTATAGTACTCTAATGAAGACACCATGCCAAGATCACAGGCTTTTAGGATGCAGGGTCTGAAGGACTCCCTCTCCTCATTCATCATAAAGGGCAACACACTGTGATGAAACTGGGTCATGTTTTATGACTCTGCTCTTCAGATGGTCTAGAAATCACTGATTTAAGCCTGTCTGCTCACTACCATGGACATAAAAGTATAAATCACTTATCACATGCACATGACACACGTCTTTCATTTCTTACAAATGAGAGCAGTAGATTTAGTGTTGTGGCTAATTGGTGTATGGCTTAATTTCACCAGAATCATTTTTATTAAAAAACATTATTTAGGAATATGTATCAGTTTATGTCTAAAAATGTGGACTTCAGGCATCTACAGCTGTAGAAATGACTGTGGGAACTGAGGAAAAAACTGCATTAATGCTGTAACTGTGGAAACTATTAAGGTATGAAACAGCAACTCTAACTCAATTGTGAAACAGTGTGTTTGAAGGTTTTTGTTCACTTATCCTAATATGAAAAATTGACAAAATTAACAAATGTTTTTTTTTAATAACTACTTTAAATTGATGATGAAGAAACGTATGTACCTAGAGTAGGCTACATAAAATATTACACACAATAAAAGCATAAAATGACCTCATGTTAAACTGACCTATATTAAACTGCTGTTTTGCTGAAGTTGAACAGTGGGTTATGTTGGTAGGAAGAAGCAAGTTAAATCTGAGCATGCAGAGAAATTCACTATAACTATCCCTGCAAACATCACCACTTAAAGCCCTTACATTTTTTAACAGTACCCAGACGTAATTACTCTAATAGTAAAATCAAATGCTAGTTATTAAAAAAAATTTAAAGCTGCAAAACACAATCAACAGTCTATTTATAACACCATCCAGCATCAGATCTGTATCACCAGATCTTTTGAAATAGCACAGATAAAAAACAAAAATAAGATCATGGCAGTAGAGATATATTTGCATGCTGGTATTTAAAATTGGAGGGATTTGAGCTTGGTGAAAGGCAAATGTGTAGAGCAGCAGGTAGTGGGCTGTGCTTTGGAATTGGGCGGTTTAGCTGGCTCTGCTGCAACATAAGAGTCACCCAACAACCCACCAGCCATCCATCTGCTTGTATTGTGCTGGAGCCTACCTTACAGCCATCTCAAAGAGAGTGCACCTCAGTATATTTACTCAACATTAATACTATATATATTTACAGTGCAAGAAAATAAGTGCATTTTGTATTTTATTATTAATTACTGGTCACACATATACGTAGTAGTTCACTCTAAAGGTTCAATTCATACCTGTACAAGTTGGGGTTTGTTTATTATGATTTTAATTTGTTAAAATGTCACTTCATGAGTGCAATTTTATATTATCATTTTGCCACATTTTTGATATGCTCATACATTTTTTTGATCTGGCCAGTACATAAAGCAAATTAAATAGAAATGTAATTCAATAGAGAACAATGTCATTCGTTATAAAATTACTTAAGTGAACTTAAATACTGTAGCAAAATGAGGTTACTCTACACACGACACAGATTTCATGGTTTGTTTAACAGCGATACTGATCATGACTGTGATCATAGCCAAGCCAAGATTTTTCTATCTTACTTATATTTCAAACAAGTATTTAATGATGTAGTTATTGTAATCCAGAAGAGTAGGATGTTTATAAGAAGCTGAGCTACTGTGCGCTAACCTCTGTATTTTATTAAATTGTTAATAAAACATCTTAAATTTCACCATACTAATATACTAATCCAGAAAAATGTAGATCCAATATCAACTTTATTTAAAATGTATCCTTTGCATTAGTAGATTTGTACATTTAAAAACTGGTGAGCTTTAAAGTGCTATGCCTTAAAATGAGCAATTTCTAAACTTAACCACTATACTTAAGATAAGCATCTAACGCTTTCATGCCTAAAGTACTCAAACCCCCTACTACCACACAGGACAAATTACACAGCTAACATGACAGTATGAGTGCTTTATTTCAGGCCTTAAATGTTACAGGAGTGGATCACATTAATTCTTCTCCGCCTCCTATATCTGATCTGCATTTTCTGCAGATAATGTCTCCACACCAATACCCACTGATAATGATATGCCATGTCTAACAGAAAGCCACAGGTGCTAAAACTTCAACAACCTCTTAATAAGCAGCGCTTATCTTTCAGTCTCCATTCTGACTCTTAACTGCTTTTCCACTCATCAGGATTTTAATTCAGGCTGCAGCATCTGCCTCTCATGAACTCTCATGTTAAAGGAGATGGTTACAGAGTGAGCATTGTATCTGAACATGTATCTGAATATGTTTAAAATAGATTTAATGGATTTAATATTGAATTACGTAAATTTTATGATAATTAGATATGCTGTGAGTGACCTGCACTACTCTATTCTGAAGTATGACTCATTCACTCATGCCTATGAGTCAGAGTCTGTGCCTTTATCAGCATCCACACAGTTCTGATAATTTAGCACACAGAAACCTTTCTCTGAGTAGGGAAAAGTAACCTTCTCATTTTTCAAAAGATTATTCTTGTAAAACGGCTGGTTAATGGTAAAATTTGTTACATTGTATAATGCAAAATGTAGTTTTTATATAAAATGACATGCAGGATAGAAAGTATTAGTATATTACAATAAAGTCATGTGACTTATTTCTAAAGTAGACTAATTTAAGAGTACCAAGAGCAACCACAGACTTTAGAGCAGCTGAAGTCTTGTATCAAGCAAAAATTGGCAACTCATTTACTTACAAAACTGCAACAATTAGTATCCTCATTTTTCCCTGAAAAAAAGTGCAATAAAAGCAATGTAATGTGATGTAAACATGCCTAAGTCCCTTCTTTGAGTGTGTTACAGGAATCATATTCTAAGTTTTTAGAAAATAAATTAAAGTTGTTTAGTGAAAACATAGGAAATATTTTTACCAAACAAGTTGGTGAAGAGCTTTAACAAATTAGAGATTAGTTCCTTTTCCCTGTTTCCAATGCATCAACTTTAAGAACGTGCTGCCTAATAAATCTCACCCCATAACAGGTGCCACTGTAATACAAAATTCAAAAACGCACAAGTCAAATTTTGTCTCTCTTGGATACCTAGGCACAAAAAATTGTGGTATCATGGGAGATCTATTTTGTGAGCATAAAACATTTCTTATTCAAAATAACCTAAAGAACATAAAGAACATTCCTCCACATGCTAGAGTAAGTAAATTTTTCTTCAGCACCCTTGCTTGTCAGATGCTTTCCTTTCATGAATGTTTCTCCATCATAGTCTGTTCTCTGACCTTTTCTATGTTTTTCTCTGTGTTTCTCTGTCTGGTGAGCTTGTGTTCGAGCTATGTGACTTGGTAATTGATGTACATTGCATATGTGGAACTGGTAGTTTAGTATCAGTCTGTTTCTCACATATTGAGCTCTAAAAATGCCTCTTTCGCAGCTATGACGCAGAATGTAAACAGCGCTCGACTGCCTTGAATGTGTGTGTCTCAATCTCTCTCCTTTTTCCTCCCTCCCTATTGCTGTCTTCTCATGCTGGCTAATCCTCTGCAGCTTTCTCGATCCTTCACTTCACAGCCCTGTTTGAGTCTCTTCAATCTGTTCACCAACTATTTAAAATCTTTAATGACAAGATGAATAAGGCAGTAAATGGGGCTGAAACAGTTTCATAAGAACAATTAGAGGGCCAATAGGCAGCAGTAATCTGATAGGATTTTGAAGCAACTTATTTGTTAAAAACTGTAATAGATGTTAAACCCATATTCAGTAAATACATTCAGTTTATGACCCAGACAAAGAAAGACTGTAAGATGACAATCACAGACATTTGCATTGTATGTCTGACCTGTACATAATACTGGCCCCCACATTTATAAGCCCATCTCATCAGACCCTCCTCTTGCACCCCCATATCTCCTACCATCAAGCTCAATTTAAATGTACATTCATTATTCAACTTTTTCATATAGGGTGAATTCAGCTTAAAGAATAAAAATACCTAGTCATTAATCTACTGTAAAGCTTCAACTGAATTCAATGACACTTTAACAGGAGCCACCAACAACACTACTGATAATGAACCTCGTAGCATGCCTAGTTTAAAGGCAATTAACATGTAATTAAATATCAATGGAGAATTTGACTTAAAAAACAAACACAAGCAAAACCTTTTATAGATCTACACATTATATCACATTTATAGTACGTTATGATCATTATTTGTAGAGATGCACTGACATGGAATTTGTACGCCAATGTCAATATCTGATGTTTTTCATGTTTGTATCTGTTAATGCAGAATATTTTTAAAAATGCAGAAACTGGGACAACGTCCACCTGGATTAAAAATATATATTGTTTGCCTATAATATATATTAATTCCTATAAGTTTAAAAATGTTAAAAATGTTTTAGCACTGTATTTATCTAAACATTTTACTCTTCAGAAACATTCACCCCCCCCCCCCCCCCGGCAATAAGACTCTTAAACACACACACACACACACACACTTAACTAATCCTTGACTTATATTTATTACTTATATTGAACTTATGTTGTTATGCTGAAGCTTATGATGTTCCTTCTGCCCCTGTGTCATTGTTTACAATTTACATTATTGTATTTTTGCACATCCTGTTACTTTGCACCTGGTAATCCCATAACTGCACTGGTCACTGGTCTTTGTACCTGCAATGTCCTGCAATGTTTGCACATATTTGCACACAATGCACTTTATGTTGTCAGTTGTGTAGTTTTTGTGGTCCTGCATTTCATGTAGCACCATGGTCATGGAAGAACGATTGTCAACCAATTGTCATGGTTGAAATGACAATAAAAGCCTACTTGACTTGACTTGACTTATTTTTCTTCCAGCAAATATCTGCCAATACTGATATGATTCCAATATCATTTTACATCCCTAATTGTATATTTCTGTGAAATTGACAGAGGACAGAATCCACCCTCTTCTGATCAATTGGCAGCGTTGCCACATGCAGAACTGCTTAACACACAAGCAAACCCAACTAAAAAGAGGAAAGACCTGCTATGTTCTTTCCACCAATCCCACAATCCCTCTTTCTAGCCATGGCTACACTGAAGGCCAATTATTTACTCCTCAAACTCAGGAGCTATTTCAAAGCAGCCAACATTATTAGAGAGAGAGAAAAAACAGAGCAGTGCAAAATCAAAACACCAATACCAAAAAAACCCAACAGAGCCCTATGATGTGAAATATTGTCTCGAAACCCTTTTTTTATGCCATCATGCATGGGTAGCAGACTTCTTTTTCAGAGTCGTGCACCTGAAGTAAGACAGCACATGTACGTTAGACTGGTTTGAGTCATAGAAAAGAAGTACTCACTTCAGTGTTGCCCTGTGTAGCTATAATGCCTCAATGTCTCTGTGTCTTGGAAGTTGCTTTGGATAAAAGCGTCAGCCAAATGAATAAATGTACAATTTAAATGTAAATGTAAGTAAATGCTTCTTTGAGTGCCTCCACACTTTTTATATTTTTCATAGAATAATATGTTAGACAGTGTGTCATATTTGGCATATGAGAAAGATTTGACACACTCTTCCTTGTACCATTAGGGCAATCACATGGGTGGCTGATTATTCCACAGACCTTATGTACATGAACAGCCAAAGAGTTAGTTCATTCATGTGTGAAGGCATTACTGCATGAATGGTTCTTCACACATTCCTACCTACAGTGCAATGTAAACACTCTTTGAGAAAGTCCCATATCCTCTATTTTTAACTGATCTGAGTTCAACTATATTGCTAATCTTTATTTATTTTGTTTTATACAAATGTCTGTACTAATGCATTAACAATGTCATCATCAACTGCTACTAAAATCTCAATGTCAAAAAATAAAGCCTGTAATATGCCTCCGGATACAAATGAATGAAATAATGGAACATTAATGTGTGCTACAAAATAAAGAAGCATCTGCAGCACTAATCCCTGTTTTGCCTGGATTCTTATCAAAATGCAATTAGCAGAGCCATATCCGTATATAGCAGCCAACTACATTAACCAATGACTCACTACGTGTAAGAGAAGGATTCTCCATGCTTTCCTTTCTTCTTCATTCCTTCATTATTTTGTACAGTATGAATGAAAGTCTGTCCTCATGAGCACCCTCTTCAGTGCTCTCAGCAAGTGTGTAACATAAGTGTGCCCGTTTTGAAGCAGCACTCATTGAAATAAGTGAAAACGGATAGAGGGTTGCCAGACAGATAGTGACTGGCACTAAAAGGTTAGAAATAACAGGGTTGGGAGGGTTTCTGTAGTTCATGCACGATTTACCAGTGGTTACTGCCTATTACTTCCCATAACCACTGACTTCCTCTGGGATTGTGCTGTACAATGATTAGATCACAGCACTAATTTGTCTTTGTTACAAATACATAATATATGATCACAGCTATAATTGAGAGATCTGGATTCTTGACTCTGCATGCTATGCATTGCCTGCTGAGGCCTCTGCATGATATGAAGACAATGCTATTGTCATGATTATGCTGCCACACCTTGCAATTACATATTGAAATGCATTGGTGAGGCAATAATGTAACATGGTTGCATTATTTTGATCAATATTATTGTTGAATAACATGTATACCTTATTTCATTTAAACATGCACCTGTAACTATGACTGGTCATATGAATATATATATTTGTGATATTAGAATTAATAATGATAGTTTTGTTTCCATCTTTATATTATAATGTAAAATCTTAGACTGCAAAGGCTATTTATGCAATAACAATAATTATATCATAAATCTTGCACCCTAGCTCTGAGCATCTTTCACTGTGAGGGGTCCACTTGCTTAATGACCCTTGAGTTTTTTCTTGGAGATAAGGTAATGAAGGAACAGCTGTCTTGCAGCTGTCCATGTAGTGGGTAAAAGTAGACTCCCTGTCAGAGCTCAGATGGCCTGACAGATCCAGCTAAACAGCATCCCTCCCAACTCAGAAAGCACTATCAGCTATCAGCTGCACTGCGGGTTCTGGTGCTATCTCTGTATTTTGTTTATTCAGCTGTTTTTTTCTCTTCTCTTACCATCTCCCTCAGTGTTTCTCTCAATCAGATCTCATACCTCACAGCTCCAATAAAAGTCACTAACGGTCACTCTCACTTTCATGACGTATACTCTCTAGGCACCTGTCTGAGGTTGGCAGGGCCTTTACTAAATAGATTATTGGGATCAAAAGCCAAAACTTGTCACCAAACCTGATTTCCATTACCAGTCCAACATTACAGGTATACTATGATTAAAAAAAAATAACATTTCTAAACATACAGTAGGAGACTGTGGGGCACAATTTTATTTTTGTTACAATTACTGGGAGAGTGATTAAAATAATTCAAATGTAAAATCTGCTCAGCAACGGAAAAACCTTTTAATGGTAAAAAAAAACAGACCGCTGAACAGCTGACATTTGGGAAAAAAAACAACTTCTGTCACAAGACATAACTATACGAACACAAAATTGAAAAAACATTCTTGAACTAGTGAAACACCATAAACAATCATTGCATTTTATTTTTGAATTGTGCCCTAAAGTTCACCTATGTAGTCCTGACAGTAAAAATCTTGATCACTGCATGATGTTTTGTCTTTTTCTATGCTTTTCTCAACCACACAGGATTTTCTTGATTTTGCATGTGAACCATAGGATGCACTCAGAAGCCTCATTTGAATACAGAAGCATTCATTTTCCTGGCTCCCACAAGGAGAGGTTAGAGCACAGGGTCAGCTAAAGCTGCTTTTGGCTATAACAACAGTAAGTCTAGAGTCATTCATTTCTGCCACCAGCATTGGGTGCTGACCTAACTCAATGTGCTTGCGTTCTACTTAAAGTGAATCGCTGCACTTTTAGTTCTTTTCTGTGATCACCAGAATGAACTAATATTGAACTCTCATGCCTTAAATCATAAACCGACCCATGTCCATCATCCACCAGGGGTGTAACAATACATATATTAAGGTTTGGTGATGTTCAACTACGGGATCAAAGACGTGGTTTTTCGATAAAAGAAGCCCTGAGAAAACTGAGTTGTAAAGCATACTCACGTTCTTCTCTGCCACTTTACTCTAACAGAATGCAATTAGATTCCTAGTTTTGAGCACTGACAGTGGTTTCTACAAGAGATCTACAAGTTTTATTCTTTTATACTGTAATACATTTAGATATTTGATGCATTAAAACCATAGCAGCTCCAACCTGGTCCTGGAAGTCCATTGTTGTGCACATTTTAGGGTTTTTATTGCTCCCCGCACACTTGATCAAAGTAGTCAACACTGAGCTAAAGTGTGTTAAAGCAGGTAAAGACCAAAACGTGCAGGAGAGTGGACCTCCAGGACCTGGTTTTGGAAATGCTTCAGATGTCACTTGTAAATTGCAGAATTTGAACAAATCAAGTATTCACACTTGTGTTTGTGGGGATGATGAATGAGCAGTTACGCCAATCAATAACCTAATTAATCATAGCACAGCAGGTCTTTGACCCACACAGAGGAGAACACATGCTGGTAAAGACCAGACACAGCTCTACACATAAAAACAGACCACAAGGAAGAAGAACGACTCAAACAGTGAATCAGTTGTCTTTATAACAATGCCACTTCCTTGCTTATTGTTTCAGGCAATGTTAGTAGATATACCTCAACCAAAGCAGCAGTTCCTAAGAAACCTGGCAGAAGAGAAAAGAGGCCTTTACCATGTAGTCAGAAGCCTTTCTGCATCAAAGCCGACCAAATGTTTTGCAAAACAGGACATTTAGGTGATAGAGTTCCTGTTCAATAGCTACAAACCCAACATTTAATACAGTCAACCATTTATAAACCCCAATGACCAACGACAGCATCTGGAATTAATGTCTTTTTTCGATCACTTCACACAACTGGTCGAACACTGTTGTCCACACACGGGCAGCAGTAACAGCTATACAGATCTTCCGCTGTGTTTCTTACAATATCTCACAGCAAAATAACACTGTAGAGGAGCAATCTCCCTTAAAATCACCAGTCGCGGTTACACAAGTATGACTGATAGCATCCGCGTGTTTGTTTATTGCTTGGCACGTACGCGATCATTACCGATCATTTACCAGCCTGTTTCGAGTCAACCTGGATGCAGACAAAGCTCTGCTCACAAAAGCACAGCAAGACACTTACGCTTCACTCACACACGCGCTCCATTGTCACAAAGCCTGCGGGCCCGTTTATTTCTATCGCTCTGTTTTGCCTCTGCTCTGCAGCTCCTTCGCTATCTCCGTGATGTATTGAGCTCCAGACTCGCCCTGTTACTCCGTCATCCCGCTAGATGACGTCACACGCGCTCCTCCTCTGCCGGCCGCGGCGATTTCGCACTATTTAGCGACGTGTGACGCTCGCGATGCGTATCCGAGAAGGTCCGTGTCAAAACGCACAGCTTCCACATCGTATGCACAATATCCACGAGTTTGTAGACACCTGCGCATCCCACGTCTCTTCTAAAAGCACCCCCTTGCTGCTGTAGCAGCCGCTACTGTTCTGGCAGGGCTTTACACTGGATGCTGGAACAATGCTGTAAATAATTGATTGCATGAAGCTAAAAGCCCTTTAGAGAGGTCAGATACAGACAGTGTATAGTTAGTTCCATACTGTGCATGTGAATACCTGCATCGTGCATCTGTGCTTATTAGTTGGATAAAATGCTTCAACCTGCTTCCCTACCGTCCACTCTAACATTACCCGTACATAAACAGTAGATAAGTTCAGCCACACTGCCGACTAGTGGTCAACACTCAACACTGCAGGCACTCTGTGTTTACAACTAGTTTGTTGCTTGATGGTTGCACTCATTTTCCCAAGCTGGAATTGAATCCTATTTAAGTTGCTTTGTTTTAAAATGATAATGAGCTATTTTCCGTTGTTATATACAAAGAAAGGAATTTAATTTTTGCTCAGTTTAATTTCCTTTATATTTAAAAACCCAATCTCAGCATAACTCTGATGAGAAACATATTTCAACCCAGTTCCAAAAAGTTGGCATGCTGTGTAAAATGTAAATAAACAGAATGTGTTAATTGGCAAATTATGAAAACCCATGTCCATATTACATGGAAATAATGTTTGGCATCACATTAAACTGACGGATCAAGCTTGAGCATCTGAGCAACTTTGATATTAAGGGGTTGGATAACTGGGTCCAAACATCTCCAAAGTGTTCCTGCAATGCTGTGGTTAGTACCAACCAATCTGTCCCAAGGAAGGACAACTGTCTAGTCTGATACCTCAGAAGAGATACTGTAAGACAGATTGCTGAAAAGATTAATGCTGGCTATGACAGAATGGTGTCAGAGTGCACTGCAGCTTGAGTGCCCATGCTGACCTCTGTAGACTGAAATCACCTACAATGGATATGTAACCACCATAACTAGTCCATGGACAAATTAAAGACGTAGTCTGGAAAATCACATATTTTTTTACATCGTGTGGATGTGACTTACCTGGGAGAGAGATGACACAAATAGGCTCTGGGGGAAGAAGTCAAAATGTATGTTTGACACATACCACCTACATAACCAAGACCAATTATACACCTTCTTAGAAATGGCATTTACCAATGGCAGTACCCTTTTTCAGCTGGATATTGCTCCCTGCCACACTACAAATATTGTTCAGTAATAGTTGGAGGATCATGACAAAGAGTCCAGCGTGTT
>JBBPDA010067137.1:0-12926 GCA_037974385.1 Arnoldichthys spilopterus | reverse complement strand
ATATTTCTTATTTTAGCAATGTTTCTGAGATGAAAGAAGGCAATCCTAGTAATATTATCTACATGAGCTTCAAATGATGACCTGCATAGTCAGACACTAGTTTCTGGAAGCATTCCTAAGGAATCATAGACAATACTTCATGGACAATGGCCTCCGGCTCACTAATAATCTTGGGTTTGCATGCTGCAACCATCTCTTCAAATCCTACAAGAAATTTTCTATGGGGTTCAAGTCAGGTGCTTGTAATGGCCACTCAGACATTTTCTGAAATGAAGCATTGGTGAGCTTTGAGTTATGCTTGGGGTCATTGTACCATTGAAAGGTCTAGTGACACCCAAGCTTCAGCTTCCTCACAGACACCATGACATTTTCTTCTAGAATTTCATGCTAGTTAATTAAATCCATCCAGCCCTCCACATGCTGCAGATTTCATGTGCTAGTAGAAGCAAAGCAGCCACAGAGCATCGCTGTGCATCATTGCAGGCAGGGTGTTTTCATCAGCATATTCTTAATTCTTCCCCCTCCGGACATACAACTGATCCATAGAATCAGAAAACTTTATTTCAATCTATGCTTCCAACTGTATCTCTAGGATACCGTGCTTTGTATCTGTTTGTATTCTTTTCCTTGTCATGCAAAGCAATTATCTTTCTTAACTTTTTTGGACAACTCTCTTGACACATATTTCTAACATGCAGTCAGACTTCACTACACACCCATAACCAGACCAGGCATTTGATATGTTCTATCTCTATCTGATGCATATAATAAGGCTCTTGTTTTGCAGATGGGTGCTCCTATAGGGGATTCTATTTAGAAGGTTGAATAATTCTGAGACCGCAGTAGTCATTAAAAATGGCATTCTATGTTGTGTGGAGAAACCATTCATAATATTACTTGTGTTGAGCTATTTAAATTGTTCTTGTTTGATTTGTTAATTGAAAGCATTTTGAAAAATGTGTACATTTTGATAAAATAAACTATCTTTTCAGGGTGCAGGTCTGTTGTTGCGAGATGGAGGGAAGCACCCAGCTCAGCTGAAGGCAGAGGTGTGTACACCAGGAGGGACCACCATATATGGACTTCACGCACTGGAAAAAGGAGGACTTAGGGCAGCCACCATGGGGGCTGTGGAGGCAGCCACTGAAAGAGCAAAGGAACTAGGGTGCAAGTAGAAGAGGAGTGATATAAACTATAAGAAGAGATGAATGGGGGGAGCTTTGGAGACATTAGTTACAAAGAATAGAAATGTTAAAATTAAGGATAAATCAGTGGTGGTGATTGCTGCTTTTGCAAAATATTGGATAAATGTTATGTTCACATAGCAAAGAAAACAGTTCCATGTAATTAAAATAACACATATAGATTAAAATGGAACCTATTCTTGATTCATATGTTTGCACCAAAGCTTTGGTATTCTTTTTCATTATGTGTATCTTGTGATGTTGCTTCACATATTGCACATATAAGTTCAGTATAATCAACTTGCTTGGTAAAGTTGCTGAAAAAGTATGCTCTCCTGTGTGAACATACCTCAGGTGATGGTGAAAAGAAAACAAACCAAATGGCCCATTCCAGAAAAGGCATACTTTTATAAGATTGTGGTTCTGATGACCAGAATAAATATGAAAAAAACACAATGGAGTTCTAAGTGTATAGTTTGGGATAAAATCATTACATTCTGTGCACCAGGTAAGCATGTAATTTAATTTTAAGGCTAAATCAGTGGGGTACATGAGTTCATTTAGACTTTTGACCATATAACAGTGGAAGAACATTTTTCATGGCAGTATTGTCCTTAAGGGGATAATGGTAGGAGCCACACCATGTAGAGAGAGTTGCGGGCCATTTGAATTTGGTAATACAGAGACACTGAACTACGATTTTTGCTAATTTAAAAGCCAGTGAAGGCACTGATGAACAAACTTTCTACAGCACATCGTCCTGATTATGTAAATGTCGGCACTATTTGAAAATTAGTGTGAACAGCTGGCATTTCCTTAACTGTTGGCATATTTTTGATTATAGAGCATGATGTAATATTATATTTATTAGATATATTTAGAGGGAGGGGAAGAGAATGAAAGTTTATCAGAATAATCAGATTAATGTTTAATTGTTGGTAATGGTAATCTGATGGTAACTGAGGGCTTCAGTAATCTTAATGTCATGAGTAATCTTTATGACTTTCAGACAGGACAGACCTAATCAGCTCAATATCATAGTGTCATCAATTCACTAAATAACCTCTAATAAACTCCACATCATGGCAAGCAGTCTGTGTGTTCTCTGTGTTGTCCTGGCATATAAAACAATTGTCCACAACATTAAATCCACTGACAGGTGAACTGAGTACATACATTTTGTTACAGAAGTGTTCATGATGACTAATAATCATACACTTTCAATGACACCTGTCAAGAGAGTTGTGTGCTGCTAGACTTTTTGGGCCTTATGAATGAACATAATATGGAGCCCAGTGTTATATAATACTGCCTTTAAGATAACGTCTGCTCCAATCAGCTCAGAAAAGGAGGAGAAAAAAAGTTTTGGCTCAAGTAAACCAGAGCAATCTTACTGTTACTAGCAATACAACAAAAAATGTGCAAATCATATTCAAACAATATATTTATTCACAAATTAAGAGCTGCACCACCGGAAAGATCAATGCTGAGTTTATTAAAACGTGAGACCGGGAAAGGCTCGCAAAACCCAAGGAGCTGAGACTGGGTGCAGGATAAGGTGGTGCTTGTGCTGAAAGAGGGGGGAAAAAAGGAGAAAGGGTGAGAGACACATATACTGTATAGACTTGGAAAGGTGAGTTGAAGATCATCTTGATAGAGACCCCCACTTCATTGGTTGTAAAAACAGACTTGCTGATATATTACAGTGATAGAATATAGATTTAATTACTTTTATATACCTTTCGTACTATGTAGAACTCCCCAGTTAGTCTGGAATGATGACATTTAAACCTGAGCTTCAAGTATATATGCGTCTAAACACATACCATTATTGATGTATCTTAGAAATAGTAATTAGTTTATACTCAAAATGGATCTCCTTCATTTACCACCCTCAACTCACTAACCCCAATGTTACTGTATATTTAACTCAAATTTAGCGTCAACCCCACAAAAAATACTCTCCCTCTAATCCCACAAGGTTGGATAAAACTGAATGAAGGGAGAGGAATTTAGCAGCTGCTTATGGCTGTGTGGTTAGTGTTTTGTTTGGCTAACTTTATACAAAGCTTTTTCTGTTACTATTCTCCAAATTTGCTCATTTAGCCCAAGAAAATTCACTAACATACTTTAATGCAAAAATTCATTTAATTCAGACTTGCTGTAAACATATAATCTTCTTACTTTTTAAAAGTGTATCGCAAATGTTCTCTTGTGGTGCAGCTCTTCAGCGATACTACTGTGTACAGCTAACTTCCGGGAACTATCGAGAGGCTACAGCATTCGCTATTGATGTAAAAAAAATCACCAATCCGTTCAGGTTATACTAGTGGACGTGGACATAAACATAAAAAGTTGTATCTGTCATTTCTTAAAATAGCTCAAGAACGGTTAATATAAGCGTTTGAGAAACATGGTTTTCCGTCACTGGATTACGTCATCACCGCGCAGTCGTAGTGAGATCGCTAGAAGGACTGTACCATCTTGGATGCGATTTGTGGTTCAAATCTGTCGTTTTCCACCCCTTCGGTCTATATGAATACTAGGATAATTTCCAGAAGCCATGAATTTGTGTACTTGATATTTATCTGGCTTCAAAGTCACATTTTTGAATAGTACTTATTTCCAACTTCCAATATACCCCTCCAGGGTGTAATGAATGGGCACGCCTGCATGTCCAATCCCTCTTCTCGGAGGTGTCTTGGCAAGGGGCGCTTCAGGTTCTGATAATATTGCAATAGAATTAGCAAAAAGTGAGTATTTGTTATCAAGGTAAAGAGCTGTAGCTCATTTTGAACAGTTTGCGGATGTTTTATTAATGTTGATGTTTGTTATTATCTATTTTACAAAGGACAGACGGTATAATATGACAAAAACGCTCGACGTGTCTTCCCGGTATATTACAATGCTTTAACAACAAAGACAGCAAAATGATATATATGTGAATACATGTATATTAAAGAAAGCGGAAAACACAGAAATGCATGGCGCCCCTCAAGAAAAAGATGTTCAGTGTTAATTTTCCGTAGCGTGAAGTCGTGTGTAGTGAGCCTGCTCTTTATATTCAGCTAGGCAGCTTGATCAAGCATGGAGGCAAGAAAAGGATGTGCGTACTTTCGAGGCTGCTAGTGTTCTCATTTGTTGCCCAAACATTTGTGTTCTTTATGTTTGACAAGAAATTGTCCTTATTTTTTCCGTCTAAAGAATGTCATCTGACAAAGCAAAAAGTTACTACGTAAACACATTAAGATTATGTATATAGATCTGTGGATTTTTCCGCTTTTGAATCCTCTTTGAGACGTCCCATTTACATTCTTATGATTTAGTTTTGACCTGTGGTTTGTTAGCCAGGTTTGTTAAAAAATCTTCTTAATCAGTCGAATCCTAATTAAATGAATGACCTAAAACTGAGTTCAGCAACAACGGCAAGAAACACGTGATTTCTGTGGTTCTGATGTTGGCTTTGGCACACATCAGTGTTTCTGTGTCTTTGAGACTAGTGATTTTGTTTCAGGAATGTAAGTCATCTTTGTGTGTGGGGATATTAACAGGAAACAGAAATCATATAAGTGATATAATAAACTATTTTATTTTTTGGGGTGGGGTGTGTTACACTGCAATGCCCTTTTGAATAAAAGTATTATAAAAGAATAATCCACATTCATTCTAGCTGTTATATTCTTTGTTTTTTCCTAATGCTGACTGTGAAAAGAAAAAAAAATCAGCTCACATTAGTATAATTTAATCTAGCTATTGTGTAACCCCTCACAAAAGGTGAGTTAGGATCTGCTTCATGTACTTAAAAGTATTAATTGCATGAAAATTCAGTATTACCATTTGTTTTTTGTGCATTTGTTCTTTGTCCACTCAACCATTTTATTTGTAGTCCAGTAGTACTCCTGCCTTTCATTTAGCTGTTTTTTTAATCATTGTGAATTAGCAAGAATTAACTGTAAAAGCAATTACATGCACAGAAAAGGGCCAGTTGCTGGCAGAATTTGGGTAGTGGTATTCCCTTGGCTGAAGTGTTTGCATGAGATGCAATAGGCAAAAATGTTAATGTACATCAAATTGGTGGACTAGTCTGTTTTAATGTTAAAACAAAATAGCTTGTTGTTTATTTGTGCATTTGGCAGAGACTCCCAAAGCAACTAATTGTGTTCTGTATTTAGAAGAATGTAGTGTTTGAAGTCTTGTCCAAGTGTAGTGTATTTTCCCTAAACAGGGTATTGCACTTCAACAATGTTCAGTAAAGCTGCTTACTTGCTCAGATTAATGAAAATATTAAGCAGACATGTGTTGTTTTTTGTTTACATCAATTAACTCATTACCTTAATTGGATAAATCAGATACAAATGCTCATGTGACTTTTAACATGTATACTTCAGCTTAGGACAAAGATTTGAGGAGCATTTGTGTTCATTTAGGCCTGTGTTATGCTAAAGCATATAAACGCAAAAGCTATAAAATGCATGTTTACTGCTAAGTGCTGTTGTATTTTAAACATTATTTGCTTTTTTTGTGCACTTCTCATTGCATTTTATTTGTACTCACTCTGTCACTCTGTAGAATACTGAGCCACCTGCCCCAGTGTCTTTGCATGCATTCTCTTTGCTTGCATCTGCATGTGTGCCTTTTGCTCTCTAATGGTCTTTGTACTAAAACTCTAGTCTCTGTCATTCTGCTTTTCTTCTCTCTCTCTCTCTCTCTTTTGCCCGTGGTCTTCCCCTAATCCACCCATCACAGAAGCAAGATAATGCCTCAGAGAAGTCCAGTAAATGGTGGTGTGCACCAGACTGCTGCTGGCCATTCATATCGTATGACTATGGAGGGCATTAGTGGATGTTTGTCCAGTACAGTCATACAGGGCATACGTTCAGAGTGTGCTGCGGTGTGGTTTGACCGTGCTGTGTATGAGCGAGCTGAGAGCCACTACTATGTCAGACTGCAAGCATGTCAGAATGGGACCACTGCCCCTGCAAGCTCCAAGATCAACCAAGAAACCTGTTACCATGGTGACCAAGAGGCCTGTCACCATGTGGTTCAGACTGTTTGGGTGAATAAGCCCAACTTTGACCAAGCTGAAAGCCAGTTTGTAGCCCAGCATCCAAAGCAGTCAAATTCAGTGACTACTTCCTATTCTCTCCAGTTGTTCCCTATTAGTCACTCCTCTAGTACCTTATGTGATGAAGGCTACCTTTCACAAACTCCAACTCCTGCCACTCCTGCTTCAAGAACAGTTAATGGCCTACCCTTTCTGCCTGCACCACTGCATGGGGTATGGCTTCAGAAACCTTTGTATGACAGGGCAGAGGCAGCTTTTTATCAAGACGTCTGCTGTCATACTGAGTCCAATACCAAGCCTGCTGGAAATGATGAAGACCAAGCAGGCCTGCAGGACATCACCAAGGAATCCAAACCTGATGTGGCACAGCAGCAAAAACGTCACAAAAATGGTGTCAAGAAAGAAGAAGACCGTGCCTCGTGGCACTTCTTGCATGCAGACAGTGAGAAGGTGTGGCTAGACCGCAGTCGCTATGTGGAGGCCGAGACTCGATTCTACAAAGCTATTGCCATCAAAACCAGCCGAACTGCCATTATCCAGTCTAGTGCACCATTGAAGTATGACTGAGTATTTGAATATATACTTGTACCCAAATTTACATCTGTAAATTACATCCACACTCGTCTTACATAAATGGCTCTATAAAACATGATTTTCTCGTTAGTAGTATTACTCATAAAATAGTTTCCATGCATACAATAAACTGATCCCTGTTCTTCTTTGCTGCAGTCTTTATACTACAGTCGATTATACTAATTTTCTGTTTTTATGCAATTTCATTCTCCTTTGTTTGTGTTCTTATTTTTGTTCTTACTAATTTTATGGGGTATTTATTACGAGTCTATTGGTTACACCATTTGTGTACCTGTTTTTTTTCGTTTGTTTGTTTTTTTTTTTTTTTTGGCTTCACTGACAGTATTTGATTTGGATATGTAGAGGTGCTACTCAAAAACATTAGCATATTACTATTATAGTATAAAATGTGTTATTATTTTTTTGTTGTAGTAGTAACTGGTCGTGCTCATAATTTCACTGTAGGATGACTGGGGTGGACTACTTGGCTCAGGAAAGAATATGGTTTGACAAGCCACGCTATGATGAAGCTGAACGAAGATTCTATGAACAGATGAATGGGCCCACAGTATCTACACCGGTATGCTTAACCTCCACTCATACATGCTTAAACAAGGTCCAGTGTTTTTCAGACCAATTCAGAAATGCCTCTAGCCTACAGACAATTTTGTAGGCCCGGTGTGCAGCATAGTCTAGTGGTTTAACTCGCTTATTAATCGTTAAGTTTAGCTGGAGTGTGTTTTAGGAGAGAAATCGTCAAACTGTGCTACACAGCTGGGGAACCCTGCCATTCAGTCAATAAGGAGTACACTACAACGGAAATAAACTGCCACTACAAAAAAAGGGTACTTTGAATGAACAGGTTTTTAGTTCTTAGTAATGGGAGTTGTACCAAACTAAATGTTTTTGGTAACTGACCATTTCCTACAGCAATAACTATTTTACAGCATATGAAGATTATGTTGTAAAATGCTGCTTTAAACTTATATGCAGTGCCCAGCTCTCGGTAATATTCTTCCTCTCTTTGAAAATCTAGGACTCAAGTGCTAACACTATACTCCAGGATATTGCCAGAGCACGAGAGAACATCCAGAAGTCTCTTGCTGGGGTAAGGTTCTCCCAGCCCACTATTGTAGGGTTGTTTCCTCTTGTGTGATTGTATTTGAGTGAAAAGGGGATAGTAAAAGCATTACAGAGAGCCTGAGTCTTGTGCTTCTTTTCTCTCTGGCCTGCTGTTCTTCTTTGTTTTGCTTTTTGTCTACCTCTCTCTCTGTGTCTTTCCTTTCCAAAATTTCTCTCTCTGGCCCAAACTGTTTTGCCCTGTCCTTATCATATTCTCTCCCTTGAAGATGACTTTGCAGCTAGCTAGAGGCTCTACTCATAAGTCTGTAAGATCATCCCACATCTCCACTGTAAGTGTGTGTGACCACGTGACAGACTCACCTGTTACCTGTTCAAACACACTCAGTGTGGTGAAGCTGAATTGATTGTGTGCACTGTGTTGTTAAAGCTTCTTCAACTTTCCTTGCATGCTTCTTTTGGTGTTGTATATATGGTGCTGTGTTGTAAGATTGTTTTTAGTAGTTGCCTAAAAAAGTGCACTTTTTGTGTTGTGTGAGAATAGCACGTGCCATGACATTAAAACCACCTGCCCAATATTGTGTAGGTTGCATGCATGCTGCCAGAACAGCTCTGACTATGGTATACTGTGTGTTCTGCCACCTTTCTATCATAGTCAGCATTAACCTTTTGTGCTACAGTAGCCTTTCTCTGTGATCAGACCAGATTTTCTAAGCATTACCCTGTTGCTGGTTCACCAGTTATCCTTTCGTGAACAACTTTTTGTATGTACTGACCTGCAGATCTGGAAAAGCTTAGATCATAGTTTGGCCCTTGTCAGTGTCGCCTAGATTTTTCTTGCCTTCAACACATCAACATTAAGAACTGACTGTTCACTTGCTTCCTAATATATTCCTGCCCTTGACAGGTGCCATTGTAATGAAATAACTAGTCAATGTTATTTACTTCACCTGTCAGTGGTTTTAATGTTGTGGCTGATCGGTGTGTTGTTGAATGTTTAATTTTTTTTTTTGTTCTACCATGCCACAGATTTGTGTTTGTGTTTTAATTAGTTAAGTCTGGTTGTTCTCTTTTCTAGTATGTGCATATGTATCATATTGATAGAGAATTAGCATCTTGTCATGTGCAGCTTTTGTACATAACATTTATTTATTATAGATTGGGGTTCCCTGTATCACTCACTTCAGTGTTGCCCTGTGGAGCTGTAAAGCTTAATTGTTTCCTCTATCTTGGAAATCGCTTTGGATAAAAGCATTAGAATAAAATGTAAATGTCTTGTATTTTTGTCCTCGACTGACATTTTTGTGGGTGTGGGTGGGTGTGCGTGCGTGTGTTCGTCCAGACTTCAGGAACCAGCAGTGCTGACCAGGCTGAACTCCTCACACGCATGAAGAACCTGGAAATGGAGAACCATAGTCTACACAAAGGTGGGAATGATCCAAACTCCACAGCTCCTAAAAACTGACTGACAAAGTTACTTACATTTACAGCATTTAGCAGATGCTCTTATCCAGAGCGACAAACACCAGTGCTTTGTAGTACATGTCTGTTCTTCTATCTGTAAAGCTAAACCCATCAACAGCTGTCATTCTACTAAGAGGCCACTAGCAAAGTTACACACCATAACAAACCCTGCCAATCCTGTGAACCCAAAAAACAGAACAAACAATAAATATGAGGTTAGTTAATTCTAAATTCTTAATTTAAAAAATAAATACTCCTTAAGAAGGGGTGCATTTTGAGTTGTCGTTTTGAGGCAGCAAGGGACTCTGTAGTTCTGATGGCAAGAGGAAGTTTTTTCCACCACTGATGAGCCAGGACTGAAAAGAGTCTTAATGCATATCTTCCTCTTCTTTTGGGCGTTGGAGGCCCAAGGCGAGCCGTGCTTAATGCTCTGAGAGGACAGAAAGTGACTCCTTGCTTGATCATAGCTGATAGGTAAGGAGGCGCAGCTCCCTTCTTGGCTCTGAAGGCAAGCAATGTTTTGAACCTGATGCAAGCGTCCACACAGAGCCAGTACAGGTTCTGAAGGAGAGGTGTGAGAGAATTTAGGGATGCTGTAGATGAGTCTTGCAGCTGCATTCTGGATTAGTTGAAGTGGTCTAGTTGCCTTTAGTGGAAGTTCAGGTAGAAGACAGCTGCAGTAGTCCAGCTTTGAGATAATCAGAGACTGGACAAATAACTGAATAGTATTGGTGGTGAGAAAGGGACAGATCCTCCTGATGTACAGAAGGTATCTGCAGGTCCTGGAAAGGTTGGCGATGTGGGAAGAGAATGACTTGAGAGTCGAGAGTTACGCCAAGATTCTTTGCTGTCTTCTACGGGATAAAAACTGAGTTTTCAAAAAAAGGCCATGCCTTATTGACAAAGTCCCATTAATGTACAAGAGCTCAGTCTTACTGGGATTAAGCTTTAAGCAGTTCTACATTTAAATATTTATTGTTGTATTATTTAATGATTTAATAATTAAATATTTGTTATTATTATATTATTTATTTTTAAATGTCACTAGCTGGATAATAATGTCATTATTTTATTCCATTTACTTTTCATAAACATGTGGCTACCTAAGTGACAAAATTATTAGCATTTTGCAAATAATTTGATTTTCCTGAATTTTAAGCTGATCTCTATAATGTCTTATTTTGTATAACTATGTGAACTACATTATTAAACTTTCTCAACCCATTTACCTGCTAAAATTAACTTGAAATTTGTCTGAAGACTTGGTACAATTTATACATTTTGATGTGTGAACTCTAAAATGGGGTAAGCTACTTTTAAGATGGTTAAATATTTACTATATGAATTAATTACTACTGGTCCTTTTAATATTAACTTATTAGCTAATTAACAAGCATGTGAAGACTGTTAAAATGTTTGTGTAGGGACAGAACAATAAAACTTCAAAAATGTGACAGGATTTATAGAGAAAATTTCATACCTATGTTGTATAAGGGTGCATCAAGGTAACACAGGCAAGCATAACAGTTTGCTTTGTGCCTGTTTACTGTCAAATCTTTTTTTTATATAAGATAAAGTTGCTATTTCTACATGTAATCTAGTATTGGCTGAGACTGACATGTTTTGTAGACAAAATCATATATTTGTATTTATCCATATGGCAAATGTGTTTTCTTTGCGACACTGTCCACCTCAGCTGAGCATGCAAATCTTTGTGTTTGGCAATTGGCAATTTTTATGTTAAAATATGCATAAAAATACATGAATGGAAACCTAGTTACAATTTCAATACATTTAGAGTAGCTTGAAATGTTCTAGTGTTTTCCAGCTTTTTTCCGGTCAGCCTCTCTTTAATATTTCTAATTCTCTTTCAGTGGTGGAAGAGTTGCGAGCTGCTCTCTCTAAACTGGAGAGTCGAGTCTCTGTCCTGGAAAAAGGGCCTGCAGTCCCAGCACCAGTGGTTAATGGAACAGCTCAAAATGTGAATGAAAAAAAAAAAAAAAACTTGCAGCATACTGTGCCATGTACATGTTTTTGCTTTGTTTAATAACTTTACTCTGTTGTTTTTCACAGAAAACCAAAACACCTACACTAACAAAAAATAATGAGGAGGATGATGATATTGACCTGTTTGGCAGTGATGAAGAGGTTGATGAGGAGGCTGAACAGCTCAGAGAGCAACGGCTGCAGGAATATGCTGCGAAGAAGGCCCAAAAGCCTGCCCTTATTGCTAAATCCTCTATCCTGTTGGATGTCAAGCCTGTATGTACCATTATGTGCTTTTATAGCTTGTATTGGTATTTGGTGTTTTCACAACTGTAGCCATTGGTCTGCTTGAATCAAACTGTAGCTCGGTTGACCCCTCATTCCATTTCACTTGGGCAGGGGTAAACACTGTGATTACAGTTGGGTTGTACCTTGATCCAGCCCAACTACCAGGTGTACTAGGTGTGCAAGTCTGAGCTAAAAAGATGGCAAGGAAAGACTGCTAACTGTCTTGCTAAGGATGTCTTCGGTTTACTTTTTGGCAGTTATCATATCATTGTAGTAGATACCTTTTTTTGCTTAGTTTCTGAAAGCAGCAGTTTTTGTAAAGTGTAAAGCCTTTCAAATACTTTTAAGACATTCTCAAAATGCTTTTGGCACTCTGTTGGTATAGTTGGTATAATCACCACAGTTATGAGCAAATGACAGCTTTACCATTATATTTAATATTACATAGGTAAGTTTCTCCCACAAATATAAGCATTAGTGCTGAGCTTTTTACTGTATTTAGTTTCCTATTTATGCCCCAGACAAATTTGAACAATTAGTGGAGAGAATTTTATCACATGTTTAGTTGTGGTTCACTTGAATTTTTCTCTGATGTGAAAAGAACCAAGGGAAAAACGTACAAACCCTTGTATCTGTTCTCATATCCTAAATGGCCAAAGCGTATTTCTGTATTAGCATTTTCTTTGCTATTATTTATATGATTCAACTTCTAATAATTGTTCAATTATAGTTATTATTATTGTTAAGTTTTATATGATTGAGCAGGGGAAACGCACCATTACTGTAGCCTTCCAAAAACTGCCTCTGCCTGCTCAAGTATGTGTATTGTGTAAGCTCTTCTTTCTGTGTATGTGTATTTTGCAGTGGGATGATGAGACTGACATGGCAAAACTTGAGGAATGTGTGAGGTCAGTACAGGTTGATGGATTGCTGTGGGGCGCCTCCAAGCTCGTCCCTGTTGGTTATGGAATTAAGAAGCTGCAGATTAATTGTGTTGTTGAGGATGACAAGGTGGGAACAGACCTGCTGGAAGAAGAGATTACCAAGTTTGAAGACTATGTAAGTAAAGCATAAAGAGGCATGAAAGTTCAAGGGAGGACATACCCCTAAATGCAATTATTTGTATGTCATGGTCTCATTCCATCCCACCACTGCCAGTGGTGCTTTTAGTGGGCAAAGGTGGCCTAGTGGTTAGGACGCTGCCTTTGAGACCTGAAGGTCACAGGTTTGAGTCCCAGCCTGGGCACTACTGAGGTACCCTTGAGCAAGGTACCGTCCCACTACAC
>JBBPDA010067039.1:0-12931 GCA_037974385.1 Arnoldichthys spilopterus | reverse complement strand
TATATAAGAAGAATATTTACAAATATATAAGGTAAACTGTGGGAAGAGCACATTGTGTAAAGTGCGATGTGCAAAAGTGAAAAGTTAAAAAGTGACCAGTGTGAACAGCAATATTGCACATTGGATGGAGGCAAGAGAATTGACAGTGTGACAGTGTCTGGTGGCAGAATATGAGTTTAGGAGCCTGATGGCCCGGTGATAAAAACTGTCCTTTAGCCGTGTGGTCAAGCAGTCATGCTCCTGTAGCGTCTGCCAGACGATAACAGGGAGAACAGACTGCGTGCTGGGTGACTGTGGTCTTTTAGGATGCGGTGTACTTTTCTCCGGCACAGCTGGTGGAAGATGTCCTGAATGGCAGGGAGACTGTTATCGGTAATGTGTTCTGCATAAATTGGCTTATCGACTATATTTGGGACAAGAAGGAAAGTGTAAATTTGATATTTTTGCTGAAGTAGCACTTCAGTAAGATGATGGTCTAAAGGCTTTTGCTTAGATACTTCAAGTTAGTTTCTAAGACAAAAGCAGCAGTTTAGCTCCACCCATTCATGCTGAAGTTATAAGTAATGTTTCAGCCTGTGACTGGGGAACAAAACAGGGCAGCCAATTCAAATAGGGGGCCTTTACACATTGATGTTAAAGGCTGTTTTTGGTTGATAAAACTGCAATACATGTAAAATGTGAGAATTTAAACAGCAATGATGGCAACCACTCTGTAAGAGCATACACCGATCAGCCATAAAAAAGTGAATAACTTCCACTATATAGTTATTTCATTACAATGTCACCTTTTGGGGGATGGGATATATTAGGCACAACGTAAACAGTCAGGTCTTGAAGCTGATGTGCTGGAAACAAGGCAAATGGGCAAGTCTGAGGATCTGACCCATTTTGACATGGACATTATTGTGTGTAATCATCAAAGCATCTCCAAAACAGCAGGTCTTATGGAGTGCTCCAGATATGCAGGAATTAGTACATACCAAAAGTGATGCAAGGGAGGACAACTGGTGAATCATAGGCACCCAAGGCTCATTGATGCATGTTGGAAATAAAGGCTAGCCCATCTGGTCCAGTCCCACAGATGAACCACTGTAACTCAAAAAATTAATGCTAAAGAAAAGGGGTCAGTACACACAGTGCACCACAGTCACAACTGTTTCAGCAGCATGAGGGGGGCATATTTAATATTAGGCAGGTGGTTTTAATGTTATGGCTGATTGGTGTATATAATAGTGCCTGTTGAGACATCATGATGATATCATCAAATCAAGTTTGTTCTCTCTCTCTCTCACACACACACAACACAACACAACACAACACAACACAACACAACACAA
The DNA here is from genome assembly GCA_037974385.1 of Arnoldichthys spilopterus. Taxonomy (NCBI): domain Eukaryota; kingdom Metazoa; phylum Chordata; class Actinopteri; order Characiformes; family Lepidarchidae; genus Arnoldichthys; species Arnoldichthys spilopterus. The sequence goes on along the minus strand of JBBPDA010067039.1, from coordinate 11,594 downwards.
CATCACACAACATCACATCACATCACATCACATCATCACATTCGACTCATTAACCTGTGAGGCAAGATGGGCGGAGCTGCAGAAAGTGCTGACTCACAGGAAGTTGGCGCATGGGGGCAATTCTCCACCGCTGAGCAAGTTTACTGCTTTAACTCTCCAGAGACTGAAAACACATTAACACCCCACAGCCCCATACACAGCACAGTACAGGGGGGGGGGGGGGTGCAGTAGAATAACGAACAGGAAGGAAAGGAGGAGAGAAGCTAAAATAGAGAGTGAAAGGAGAGATAGAGGACAAAAGAACAGATCATAAAGAAAGTGTGTGTGTGCGTGTGTGCGTGTGTGCGTGTATGTGTGTGTGTGTGTGTGAGGTGTGTGTGATTGGTTTGCTTATGTCGACCTGCACTGTCCTGCTTAGCATTCACACCAACACACACACACACCACACACATGCACGCATGCACACACACACACACACACACACACACACCACACGCATGCACACACACACACACACACACACACACACACACACACACCTTTTTTCTATATATATTTTTTTATTTTCTTTCTTTCTTTCTTTCTTTCTTTCTTTTTTTCTTTCTCTCGTTTTGCCCCACATCCTCTGTTCCTCTCTCAGGCTCTCAGGGCCTTCTGTGCATACAAAACCCCCATATGACATAAGAGGGTGACACACACACACACACTTACTGAAAAATTCCTACTACACATGTCTCTGCTCTAGTTCCCCCACACCCTGAGGTGATGCAGTAAGGTGAATGCTGTTGGCTGCTGCTCACAATGTCACCCCATGTACCCCCATTAACACCCATTCTGCCCTACATCTCCAAGTAACACACCAGCTCCACTCAGTGGAGCTTTTCACAGTAAACTGGTGCTGCTTCATCCTGATACAAGCTGTTTTTACAATGATGGTTAATAATGTGTGTATGTGGTGTTTAACATGCAGGGCTGGAGTAGTATCATTGCACATGGGAAATGATCATTATTCTTTATATTTTCCTATTTTAAATGTTTAAAAATACAGTGAGCACACTATACATGTGACAACTATACACACTATACATGTGACATTGTTCTGTATTCTATTTTGAAAAATGTCTTTTGATTCATTCGTAAATTTATATTCAGTTAATTTACACTACAGGGAGTCACATGGCTGAGTGTTTAAATCAAGAAGTCCAAGTAGATCTGCTTTTAATTTTTAGACACTGAAGAAAGCTGTAGCAAGCTGACAGCCTATGTCTGCAAAATACCAGACGGGAAGTCTCCTGATGGTATCCTGTGGATAAAATAAAAAGACATGCTTGAGTTTCATGTCTTTTATTATGCTTTTTTTTACAAGAATGCAGCACCATATTTCAATAAAACTATCAGAATAATTCTTAATATTGGATTTTTTTGTAAATATCATAAAAAAGGAAACAAGCAGTAGCCTATAAATTATTTACTAGTGTGCTTTATGTCTGCTTAAACCCTTCAGCATGTGACCATTTTTGCTTGAAACGTAGCATCACACCAGTGTAATTTAGATCATTAAACACTGAATGTTCTATTGTATTCTAACATTTGAAAGTCATGCCCTGCTGCAAATCAAATTGTTGTTTTCTGCAACTATTGTGTGTTATGTTATGCCTAATAGCAACACTGGCAAAATAGTCAAACAAATAATCAACCACTTTCACCACTAGCAGCCTTCAGTGTCCAGGATGCGCTGACACTTCATTTATTTTATTAGTCTTTTTGTTTAATTTCTGATAAACTGGTGACACAGAACCTAAATAAAACAATGCTGGTGTCACAAACACGTCTGACCTTTTTACAGTTTGAGTTTGATCTACACTAGATCTAAATTCTCACTGGCCTAAAACTGCTCTAAAACAGCAGCTCGGGGCTCTGCAGTCTCACAGGCCAGTTCACGAATGTAGTGTGGAATCCTGGCACACAAGCAAAAAATGCAATGGGAAAAACCCCTGAATGAAGGGTTGGTGAAACACCATTTATCCTTGAAGAATTAGGAAGTGGTACTGTATAGTCAGAAGTAGGGGTGTCACATTTTTTTTATGTATGTTATTGACAATAACTGTGCATTTAAAAAAATTAATTCAACCTGGCAAAATGTAACTTACATTAAGAAAAAATGTAGAAAAAAATGTAGGTATGAGAGTGGAAAGAACCTTTAAGAACAACAATAAATGTGCACATAGTATAGCTCTTTACCAGTTAAAGGGTTCTTCAAAACATTAATTGGATGTTCATAAACTTAAAAGATTCCCACATCTCATCTAACTGTTTTTGTTGTAATTATTGTTTATTCCTAGGTCATGCTCACCTGACAGACTTTAACATTGCGGCTATTGTGAAGGATGATTTAAAGGCTACATCCATCGCTGGGACAAAGCCATACATGGGTAAGATTGTTCAGAACACGTGTGTTGATGCACAACCCTGCTAACATACATGAAGAGGGTGTGCTAATCATTCTAGCAGACAATGGTAATGATATGATATTTAATCTTATCGTATGTGTGTTATTTAAGTGTTAATATTAAGCACCTACGGATATATATACCTTTATATAGTCGTAATGTTTAGAAGTGAGAAAAGGTACACAGACAAATTTTTATGGCAATTTTACTGCACTATTTCTATGCATGTGCTGAATTTACCATATTAGAAAACAATAAAATATAAACAATTACAAAGCAAAGGCAACATTTTCTGTTTTGTTTTGTTTTTTTCCAGTAGTTTAAATAAGGTTGTGCAGAGACTCTGCAGAGAGAGAGGGAGGCAGGTGCTTTAACTGTAAAGCGCTTTGTTGGGGGAGAATGTCAGCTCTCATGATTTGCAGCCACTCTTTCAAACTGTGATTTCAATATAAGAAAAGCCACTAGGCCCAGCCCAGTTTAACCCCTGAGGAACTACACAGAGGACATGGGATCATCTTCACAGTTCAGGAGGTGTTAATTTAAGACCATTCAAAGGAAAAAACAAATGCCAAAAATCATAAGAACCACAGAAAATAATTTTAAAAAAATTAAAAGGAAGGGAAAAGTGATTAAATAATAGTAGCTAATACTGATGAGTCAAATAATAAACTGTAAACATAAGTTGATGAATGAAATACTTATAAATAAATGATCCAATATAACAGACTTACCAGCACACTATGCCACCAACTGACTTCAGGACCATCATGTCCAGTGTCATTATTCCAACTGATGGATTTTGGGTAGCAATTGTGGTGACAGAAAGAAATAAAGGGAGAAGGAAGCTGTGCAGCTGTGGGAAAGTGCATGTTTATTTTATGAATGAATATGAATGTGGATCCCAAGCTGACAGGAAAAAGTCCATTTGTGACTGAAATAGAAGCAGAGAAAAAAAACAAGCAGAACCTCTTTAATCCCTGCACACAACTTTATGTCCTGTCACATGTTTCTGTATCTTTGCAGCTCCAGAACTTTTTCAGCCATTTGAGGGGATGCATCCAGGTTACTCATTCGCAGTGGACTGGTGGTCTTTGGGCATAACAGCATATGAGTTGCTCAGAGGACAGGTGAGATGTCCCATGACCTGCAGATCTGTTGGAATTCATGTATTACTGTGGATGTGATTACCCAGAATATGAACTGAATGTGATGAGTTAAAGGGCTCATTGCCTGTATTTTTTTATTTTATTTTATTTTTTTTTTGTTATGACATTCGGGTGGTTTTGTTTAACACAGCCATTGGTACAGAAACTATTTCCAACCTCAATAATTTTAAAATTAACAGGCTGTTTTTTGTTATTGTGCTTTTATGGAAATATACATATCAATACATTGCAGATATCAACAAAACATTTTTTACATTAGACATTAGCGGTTAAATATTTGAGATTGTGCCAAAAACTATATTAGTATGCATAAGTCATTGTGTTGGATATGGGTTACTGGTAGCTTAAGTTAAAAGGTGGGTAATTTGGGACCTGAGAGTCAAAATCCTCCTCAAGATTTTGTTCCAACTGCCTGGTTTCTCTAGTTTGCTTAAACCAGCAGATATCCAGGTAGTTGAAACAAAATCATGGGGATTATTTTTATTTTTAATATCTAAATCTCACACCTCTGTTAATTTTATTGCTTACAAAATGCACATAAAGTTGAAAGAAACCTGGCTAATGAGCAGCCTTGGTTCTTTTTTGGCTACAGTCAAGTATCACTGTTGTACTGCAATGTTGAACGAACCTTTAAATTAACTTTGGGTGTGTGTTGGGCCTTTTACCTCTTATGTGCAAAATGCGTTATGGTCTATATGCATGCATTTATGAAATCCTGTTTAGGTGAGCTTATGCCAGTTTTTTCCCTTTTAATGCACACACAATTTGAGAGCAAATAGTCCTAACACTAGTACAGGGTTCATAGTACAACAAATCCATGAAAATTTATTTAAGGTATCAGTCACATGCTAAGCTTAATTAGTCAGGAATCGACTTAAAATGTACCAAACTGAGCTTTATATTATGTAACAAATAAAAAAAACCCCATCAAAATCACATTGTAACTGTGTCAAACGTCATGTTAAACTAAATCAACACTTGAAGACTACTTGAGTCCAAAGCTCACTGAAAAGCACACATTTCATTCACATTCTAGTCATTAATTATGGTTCTAAGTTCTAGGCTATATTCGCTGTCCTTTTCTCTTTTTTCCAGAGGCCTTATATAATGCGCTCCAGCACACCAGCTAGTGAGATCCTGCAGTCCTTCCATAAAGTCCAGCCCTACTATCCAGCTGCCTGGTCTGCAGAGATCAAGTCTCTGTTGAGAAAGGTAAAAATGTATTTTTCTTAAAGCAATAATTTTGCTAAACAAAAAAAAACTTACTTTTACTTATAGCTACTATAGGTGACTCAGGAGTAAGCAGCAAAATGCACACATCCCACACACATGCCCTTCAGACTGGTCTCTAAAGCCACTCCTCCAAAACAAATAAACATGCACTGCCTGAAACTTCATTTTTTTTGCCATAGTTGCATAGCCACAGTGATATTCACTCTTTTCTTTCTAGCTAAATCCAACCTCTTTTTCCTTGTTTCTTTCCCGTTCTGTCTTTCTTTTTTGATTGAAAGCTGCTGAAGGGCAGTTCCTCTGCCATTGTGCAACTGTCTAGCCATATTTACCAAACAGGTCCAGTAGGCAAATAGATAGATAGAGAGGCAGGTAAACAGGATTTTGGAATAAATTTAGTTATTGGATAAGCTTTTTTCAGCCCTACTGCTGCCACAGATGACATTTTGGATTTTGTTGTCCTTTTATTAATTTAGATGTAAAGAGGATTTCTAGAAATATATCTTTTCTATCTTATCTTATCTGCTTTTCTGTTTTTTTTTATTATGCTCCTCTTGTGTTTGTTTCCTCATTTTGGTTTCTTTAATAACATTGTTTAATATTCGCACCTCCATCCGGCCTCCAGCATTCCATTTTTGACCCCATTGGATATTTCTGATTAGGTTGGCTGGGAGAACTGCTGACAGAAATTTAAATAACTACTAACAGTTTGTAACACATTAACTCATGACTGTCATCTTTAACTTTTTAAGCATTCAACAGTTTTTTTGTATTACTAGCTAACCAATCTCGGTTATCTCATTATAGCCAATAAATAAGAGCAGGCAGTTTTTAGGGGGCAATGTAACTCCCAGTCTAAAAATGTATCCTATTGACTATATTGTTCAAGCTACATGCTTAAATTATGGTAAACTTGTGAACTTTCTAGGAAAGTATGTAAAAGTGATTTTTCACCAAGCTGTCACTTTAAAACCATGGTATAGTGCTATGTATTAAAAGTCCAATTTAGCAGATAAAAAACATGCTATCAGTTCTACATGCAGGTCGATCTGTTCCTTCTATGAATAGACCTGGCTGTGTGTGCTCTTTTTCAGTTGTTGTGTATTGATGCCCAGAAACGGCTCGCCTGCCTCTCTGAGCTGCAGGACATGGACTACCTATCTGACGTCAACTGGGACTCTGTGCTAAACAAACAGGTCCCTCCGGGGTTCATCCCTAATGTAAGTGTCCAGAACAGACAGTGTCTAACACAAGCCTCACATTTCCTGTTTGAGTTAAGTGATCTCTGATCTCTGACCACATTTCTTTTAGGCAGTGGACAGTTTACCACTGTCCTTCCAGGCATTAATAATCCTTAAGCAACTGCTTTTTAAAATCGTAATGGGGACGTTTTGCTTAGACTAGACATATTTTATCATGTTATTTGTAAAAAAGAAATAATGTTTTGTCAATTTCAAATAATGTTTGTGAGTGCAGATTGAAACCTGTTCATTCAAAACGTGAATCAGATGTTTGGACATTACTATGTAATTGATTATGGAATTATTTATGTAATTTATGTCATTCTGATTAGCCATAACAGTAACACCACTGAAAAGTAAAATGAACAACATTGACTTTCTAGTTACTTAATTACAACGGAACCTGTCAGGGGGTTGGGATATATTAGGTATCAAGTGAACAGTCAGTTCCTGAAGTTGATGTGCTTAAAGCTGGAAAAATGGGTGAGCATAAGGATTTGAGCCACTTTGTCAAGGGCCTTATTGTGATGACTAGAAGACTGAGTCAGTGCATCTCCAAAACAGCAGGTCTTATGGAGTTTTCCAGCAATGCAGTAGTTCATACTTACCAAAAGTGATCCAAAAAAAGAACTACGGATGAGTCATACTTTCTGTATGAGTGGAGTGAAGGCTAGCCTGTCTGGTCTGATCCCACAGAAGAGCTGCTGTGTTTATAAACGTGATTGCTGACTCTGATACAAAGGGGTCAGAACACACAGCGCACCATGGCTGTGTGGCCTTAAGAAGACAACTTGCTAGTGAGGCTACTCAGAAAAAAAGCTTTGGTTTGCTAAGGAGAATAAAGACTAGATTTTGGAGCTGTGGAAAAGGTCAATGTGGTCAGACAGGGGCAGAGTATTCCAAAGTAATGAGAATTTCAGTGTAAGGGAAGCACATGAAGCAATGGATAGTGCCCACTGTACAAGCCTCTGGAGGCAGTGTAGTGATGTGAGGTTGCTTCAGTTGGTCAGGTCGAAGTTTAGCAATATAACAGGCAATAAACTTAAGTCACATAAAGGTACTATATGACCAGGTTATTCCAATAATTGATTTTAATTGATTTTATTTCCTTTCCTGAAAATAGCATATTGCAGGATGACAATGCCAAGAGTCATCAAGTTCAGCCTTTGAAAGAGGATCAGGGAGCATGAGGAACCATTTTTACACATGAATCAGTTGCCACAGAGTTCTGACTTCAACCCCATTAAAAGTCTTTGTGATGTGGTGAAGTGATTCAACTCTCCTGCCATCAATGCACAGCCAAAAATTAATGCAACTTTGTACAGAAATAAATCTTGCATATAAAGTTGTTGAAACAATGCCATAGTGAATGTGTGTCCTAATCAAAGCTAAAGGTGGTCCAACTAAATATTACAGTGTGAACCTTTTTATTCTGGCCAGGCAGTTTATCTCTTGTTCTACTTATAATGGGGAAAGCACTTTCTGCACTTTTGACAGAATTTCTCAGCTTGTTTTAGTAAGCTACAAGCAAAAAAGTGTTTATATAAATTAACATATCTTTGTTTTATTCTAAAGCTTCAAAAGCAACAGAGGAGGTATTCAGATTTTTCTTTGCATGTGAGCATCACGTTACAGAGCAGTTTTCCCTGTGAAAAACAAGGGCCATATTTTAGGGGTGAAAGAGCAGATAGCCTTGGAAATGTAGTAATGACAACTGGTTTTTCGTTGGTCTCACCACGATGGGTAGACGGTGGCAAAAATGTAATGATACTTTTTTTCCTGAGGTTTGCAAATAAGTTAGAACAGACAGTATGTGCCAGTCACAGCAGTGGCACTATTAACTATGTACAAGTACAATGACCTTTTTAGCAAAAATGATATAAGAAGGAAAAGGGTTTTGAAGGAGAAAGCATTATAATATGAACGAGGCATAATAGGTTGACACTGGTTCTTGTGTATTGTTGGTCTAAACCTAAATTTTGATGACTCCTGCTTTTTTTTTTTGATAAGGCTCATTTACGCTCAAAGCTAAATTCATAAATGGATATTGACAGAGTCTTCGTTCCTTACTTTGCATTAAAATTTTCTGTATTTGTGCATGATTTCTGAAAGCTTGTGAATACAGATGAAATGGAGCAGTACCACCAGTGATCATAAATGCTAATAGTTCAAGCAAGATACAACAAAAGTTTTGACTGCACTTTATTACTTAACGTTCATGCCAACTCAAAAGATGCATGGAAGTATGTGGGTGGGGACAATTACATTGTTTTAAATGGACATTTTTATTTTCATAGGAGCATAAATGAACTTTTACAATGCTGATGATTCCCACCTTACTCAGAAAAACATAGCACACAATAACATTAATATCGTCATATTGCCAACCATCTGCCTGTCCAGTAACAGTTTCATTTATGCAACCTGTAGAGGCGGAGGCTTAACTGTGACCCGACATTTGAGCTGGAGGAGATGATCCTGGAATCTAAGCCTCTGCACAAGAAGAAGAAGAGACTAGCAAGGAAAACCAGGGAGAATGGTGGTTCAGATGGGTCTCCACAGGTAATCAACAGCAAAAATAATACATCTCACTAAACTGCACATGGGATGCAGAGAAACATAAGCTGCATTCCAGGTGGGATAGTTTTCTAGACCACTATATCATCAAAGGCTATTCATCAAGCCAAGATCTTTGAGCAGGTTTAGTGAGCTTCCAATTATTTACATCAGTATTTTCTGTATCAACTTTCTGATGATGTGATAAAGCAGCCTTGGTGGACTGTTCCATTTTGAATTATGTAACACAAGTGATGGCATCTGTGAACTTTCACAGCAATGGGAAACATTTTACATTAAAACCTGATATTCTTTACACACTAGGCAGGAACTTCATTATTAATTGGTATTTCTTCATGAGGAAATTATTCACCTCACCCTGCACTTTTAAAAAGACTGGTATGATCTGCTAAATTGCATGCTGGATCAGGTTGACTAAAGGCCATACGTACATTGCTCTGCAGCTCTATCCTCTACCTGCACATCTCCATTAGCCGAGTCTGCAGGGTGGTGTGCCAAAGAAGGGCAGCATCCAAAGCTTGATTTGATTCACTCAAAGGATAAAAATAGGTAAATGGTCTGAAGGGTGGTTAATGAAAAGAGGTGGGAAAAGTTTTGCCGCGTTGATTTAATTGCACTTTCTCCAACGTGGGCTTGATTTTTCGCTAACGCTCACATTGCTGAACCAGCCATGCATTATATTCTGGCTGTACCAGGCTCTTGAAGGTGACCCTTGCTGTTGATGCTGCTCTTGTGCTGAAGTGAAGAAGCACAGTGTTGTGTGTATGTACAGCTCTGTGAACCCTATTCAGTCCTTTTCAGGGTGCCTCTAGGCAACATAGTGGCTAATGCCTCTGTCCTCCACACAGCAGTCTGGGATTTGACATTTTCTTCAAGCTAACACACCATACACTACGCATTACACCAGATTTTCAGAACCAAACAGGCTGAGTTGGATAAGGTCTCGAAGTTATGGGAAAAGTTCCAGCTTCAGTTTTATACCCCTGCAAATCTCTGGTCAAATAATGTTCCTTCATTGGTGAATTTGTAAATGTGTGATGATACCTGCAACTATAAATATAAATATGTAATAAATATATCTATAAATATGTGCACTAGGGACATTGTCACATTTTCCAAGCGGCTTTGCACTTCTGCACTGCTGTAACATTATTTTTTGAAAAATCACTTTAGCTTACCTTACAGCTTTTCTCCTTTATTTTATTTTCACGTTTTTTTATCCACATATTGTCATTAATTTCTGCTGTTTAATTTAATTCAGTTCTAATTATTTCTTCTATACTGTTGTTTTTTGCTGACTTCAATGCACACTTTTTATAGAAATTTTTGTATTTTTGTATAGCAACTGTTAAACACTTAGAGCTGCATTTCTTGTATAAAAGGTGCTTTACATATAAAGGTATTATAATTATAGTTATAATTATTATCTTATTTAATTTTTTATTAATATTACCAGACCACAGTTAACTTAAAAAACGTCATAGTCTCTAGACCCTAAAAATTTTATTTATTTTTTTTGCTTTCTACAAATGTACTTTCTCAGAGCTGCCAAATCTCATGCATTGAGCATAAGTTAACTTACACAGATCTCACGCTACACATGCCTTTTCTTATGCTAATCTTTGCAGACATCCCATGTCTCCTGGATGTTCCAGGAGTCTCCTACGTTTTTGGCTTGTGGCTACGTTTTGACGTTAGTGGCTCCCAGATGCCTGCAAATTAAATATATACAATATCCTGTATTGTTCTTAGAGGAGCAAACAGGAGATAGAGGGAGACCAAGAGAGAAAATGACAGAGAGAGAGATGGAGAAACAGAGAGAAACAAAGACATATAGATAGAGACTGAGTGAAGTCAAGAGAATGAGTGACAGATGTAGAGGGAGGGCGACAGATTGAGATTGTATGTCTGTTGGGGCTTTAAAGTCAACTTCTCAATCTTTCTGTTTCCATCAGTTTCGTTTAGTGTTCTGCAGCGCCATGTAGTGTTAAAAAAAAGGCACTTCACACCAGACTATACTTCAGTGTATTGCTGCCTAACAGCGATAAAAAATTATTACAGTGTTGCAACTATGTTGATCTACATGATAACTCTGTAATATAATATTACATCATATAATATAATATCATATATCATATCATATCATATACTTTATATGTGGGTAAATAGTTACTATAATATGTGACCAAATAAATTCTTATATGTTTCCTAACCGAATGCATACACCGTTCCGTGTCAACAGAGCGGGTGGTGCTACCCCACTTAAATGAGTTTTTGCAGGATAAAATGTCTTTGCTTCCTCCACTGATTGTTCCCCTCACTCTAATGAGCTCCGTCTTTTAGTACAGCAGCTCTCAGGACGTACAGGCTGATTAATAAGTGACTTTACAGTGATATATTTGGAAATTACTGTGATATTTCAATGGATCTGTATGGCCCAGCCTGAGCTTTAGAGCAGCTTCTCCAGCAGCAGGGCTACTTGTGGAACTGGAGTGGAGGAATATGAGCATATCGGAGGAGAGCAGAAAGAAGGCTAGTACGTGGGCTATTTCTAAAGCAGCATGGATCAATATTGTATGAACAGTGCTGCCCCAGTGTCTGGCCCGGACCACCCGTTGATCATTAACACAAATTCTATACTCCTCCTTCTCTCCATCTGCTTCTTTCTTTCTCTCCCTATCTCTCACTCTCCTTCGTTTGCAACAGATTCTCCCACTTATGTTTTCCTTCCTCTTTTCTCCTACTTTGTATATCTCTCTCCTACTCTCTTCTTACTTTCTCACTCACTCTCTCTCTCTCTCTCTCCCTCATTTATCTTTTTCCTTACCTCCCTCTTTCTATTCCTCTCTCAATTTCTTTTCTTTCTTGCCAACTTTTTCTTTCTTCCCCCCCTCTTTTCCTCACTTTTTCATTTTTCGCTTTAAGTGGTT
>JBBPDA010067028.1:0-12931 GCA_037974385.1 Arnoldichthys spilopterus | reverse complement strand
GCACCTGTGGCCAACCCGGGGATCGAACCCAGGATCTTCTCACTGTGAGGCGACAGTGCTAACCACTGCACCACCGTGCCGCCCTGTGGAAAAATTTCCCACAGTTTCCCTCCAAGTGTATAACAATTAGGTTAAGCAAAGTAACTGTGGGATCATCTATTACTTTGTATGGCCTATAAGCAAACATCATGAGATCAAGGACATACTGTCATTACATTTCTGACCTCAGTAAAGCTGATCTGAGAACAACCTATCTACAATTATTTAGAGTTTTTGGGCAACTGGATTTGGGAACAGGGGTTACCACACTATCCTTCCAGACCTTCAGTACTATAAAGACATGAATTCAGATTCAAGAACTTTCATTCACTCCACTCTCACTCTGTGTCTGTTATGGTTGGTGTTTGTTTTGGTTGCTGTCGCAATCGCAGGGCAGACATACGGTGCAGGAGCAACCTCCTAACTCCAGCAGGTGTCTGCATGTCTGGTATGCCTTTAAAACAACCATAATTATAATTCCTCTCCTCAACTGTCAGCTTTGCAATTCTTCTAGGCGTTCCCTTCCTCTAATTAAATCAGTGTGAACATAGCAGGCCACTCCCTCTATAAACACACACATGCAGCCCAAACTATACACATTTTTTTTTCATGATTTGCATCTTCCATTTTTAGCATAAGGCTGGTAAGAAGGAACAAATATATAATATAATGTATTCATCATAAATATGATTCAAATGTATTTGGACACATTCATGTTTTTTTTGGCCGAGTGGTCCAATATGTCATAATACTGGCCACTGACGTTAATTTATAAACTGTCAGTCTGCACTTAATATATACCATTTGTGCATAAAATTAGCTTAAATACTAGCCTAACTTTCCCTTCATTTTTAGGATCAAGCCAGGCATACACACACACACACACACACATATATACATATATTTAATATGTATATACACTTTATATGCTGTCTATATAGATTTATAGCGTAAGGCCTTAACACCAATATACAAAAACTGTGACATATCCTGCAATGTCTATGTCCTACATGCATCAGGTTGCAACTGCGGAATAAGAAAGAGTAAACCTATTTTTTTGTAGTTTGTACAAAGAAATACTGTCATTATTGATTATATTAGCAAAACAAGTAGGCTAGCAATTATTTTGACAATTATTATCTTGACCAAAAAGCAATAACAAATAAACAATCACATGTACTTAAATAGGTGGTACAAAACTAAACAAATTATAAAAAAAGTGCATAACAGAACAGACATACAAGTATAAATGGGTGTGTCCACCTGGCTGTTACTATAAGAGAGACCAGTAGGACAATTTAAAATATGCATTATCATCATGCATATTGCCCAGTTTATCCAAGATCACAATGCATTTTGCACAATAAATGTTTTAAAATCATGTTAAGTGGAGAAGTGATGACAGCTGTATGATTTTATTTCAGTAAAATGCATCACTGTAGAAATCTTTACCGAAATTACCTTTGGACGCCTAGGAATAAAATCTTAAATCTTAAAATCCTTTAAAAGTCTCCAGTGCAATTTATTTCTACAAATAAGGGTCAAATGTTATGTCAAGTTCAATGTTCCAGAACACAGGGCCAAAAGAAATTTCTTGCTTTCCAAATTGTACAGGTTTACTCCCTTGTTTTAGTGATTTACATTTACATTTGGCAGATGCTCTTATCCAGGGTGGTGTACTCCTCTCTCACTCCACATTGTATGACTGTGGGAAGGCCTAATAACCCAAATCCAGTTTGTTTGAATCTGCTAAAGCCAGCATTAAGCCTCCTCAACTCACCATTCTACCTGCTTAACCACCCTTACCTGTCTGTACCTGTTCATCTACTCCAGGGCGTGGCTGCATTATAAATTCACAGAGAGCACAGTATTCCCTCAGAGGTGAACTTGTAGAGGCACAAGGTAAGATATGCTACACTAGCTCTAAGGGTTATGGTTTATGAACAAGGCATGATATCCCTCTATAGGGAGACCATGAACATAAGGTTATTTGGGGACTAGTGGACTGAATAAATATGCATCTGTGCAGCTGCCACATTAGGAATGCAATATGCAAAGAAGTAAAATCACTTCAGACTGTGTTGATGAGTTATTGGTCTGTTTTTTCATGCAGTGTTGATCCTGTTAACCCTGAGAACTTCACAATGAGCGACCCAAATCCAAGTGAGTACTTTATATCCAGGTATCATTTGTTAATATTTGCAAAAATGTTATCGCTGTCCTAGCAAAACCATGCATCTCTAAAAGAGTAACTTCACAGGAGAGGGCTAAACGTTCTTAACAATGGTGCAAAAAAAAGTAAACATTGAAGAATAGAAGTACATGGAGCTTTGGGTATAATGCTACAGTTTGACTTTAAAGGTGTGAAACTGATTTTCTGTCTTTTTCTCTTCTTTTACATGAACAGTCCCTCCCACAGAGGTAACATCCCAATTCACTTTCCCAAACACAACCACTAATGATAAATTCATGATCAGCATTTTATTTTATAAATTACACTTGATGTACTCATAGCAAACAGTACTGTAATGATGTCAGTAGCAAACATTATTGTGCAATCAATATTTCCTTTACAATATCCATGTCATTTTTTAGCCGCAGGGAGATGCAGGCCACAAAGATCATGGGAAAGGCCACTCCCACGGCCCTGGACATGGCCCCGGGCACACCCATGGCCCCGGACACGTCCACGGCCCTGGACACGGACATGGCAAAGGCCCAGATCACGGCCATGGAGATCATGCAAAAGACCATGGGAAAAAGTGAGGATGAAGCTGAACACCTCTGAAGTCCTGATGAATGCTGTTTTATTGATTAATTCAGAAATTAAATAAAGAGTCTATAATTAAACAATCATGCATTTGTCATTTGTCATCCTTTTTGGGGCAAAATGGTTTCTAAAGTGTTACCAGGGGTATTCAAGAATGCATGTTTTGAGTTCTGCAAGTACTAGAGCTGCACAAAGTGGGGCTAAAGACTAAAAGGGCAGTCTTGTTAAACACAGGTGGGATATTTAACAATATAGTGTGGTATAAAACTCAATAATAATCTCATCATTTTAAACTGTAATAATTCTGATACGTGTGTTCAGTTATGGTCTTTAAAAAGTCCTGTTTGATCCTGTTTCAGATGTTGAAAAGTCTGAGAAGTCAGGTGCAATAGGTTAGGCTGCTCTGGAAGAGCTAACCTGTAGCAAAGTTTAAATCCAACAAGACCTCAGCACACCTAGTGTAGTATTCATTTGCTGTAGATTACCTGGCTTGCATTAAAGGAGAGATGGAACTAAGCTACATCATAGCATTTGGCTTATCATGATATTGTGTTAATTGATGACAAGACCTTAAAACAAAACCAGAGCTATAAGCTACACCGGATTTGTCAGATCTCAGTCCTAATATGCCATAGCAGGGCATGGTTTGTCAATACCAAGACTAAAAGCAAAACCACAGATTCATGAGATACATCAGAGCGGTCAGAGTTCAGTCCTTGTATTTTACCATGATATAACACATTAGAGTTCAGTAATAGCTCAGTGTTGCCCATGTGAGAGGCCATTTATAATGGCTGCATCCAAAACTCACTCATACTTTACATACTACACTACTGAATTCACTTTTTATGATGAAGTACTATTTTTACATGTTTTTTGTGCTTGTATGCAGTGATGGGCACAATAAATAAATAAATTGCAAGTTTTTAATTTTCAATTTTGCTAATAAGTTTTGAAATTACCACAAAATATTTGTAATAAACTATTTAAATTTAAATTAATAAATCAAAACCATGTGGTTTCAGTTGTGTTATTCATCTGTTATTTATCTGATCTATTTTTGATCCAGCTCACATCTCCCACATCACTGGTGGAAATTGCAATTGGTGGAATGATATGTGTTTTGATTAAATGTTTGGGTGGTCTGCAGAAGATTTTCACATTTCAAACTGGGTCACAGCATTCTTAAATTTGGGAATGGCTGCAATAACTCAATTGTCCAGCTTTATATAATTTTGATTAACCTACCAGAACTGCAGAGCAGTGCAGTGGGTATCTCAGTACTTCTGGACAGAAATCTGCTGCAAACATTAAGTGACCAAGCCAGCCCAGTGCTCCAAAAGCACCAGAATAATACAAAGTAGCATTCTGTAATAGCATTCTGTGCACCATGCTATTAGTATACATACTTTATTGTAGGTGCAGACATAAGACTGTGAAAGGTTTGGCTTAGAACAACAACAGAGTCTGGATACAAACGTCTCATGACTTGTCTGATCTTGAATGAAATTCCATTGACAACCAGCATTTTGATCATAACGGATACAGACGAACTTGGTCTGATCACATGCTTACATACAAGCAAGGATATACTAAGATATATTAAGACAAATCAGAAACCAAGCAACAAAGAGGAATAGCTAAGAGGGATAAATGTTTTTTCCTAAGACGTTTTTTTTTTTTTTTTTTTAGTTTTGTAGGCTTTGACTAAATATTTGCGTTCAGCTCGTTTGCACTCTTTCAGTATCGGTCACAACATGAGCACACACTTTTAAAACATACATGCTTCTGTACATATTTTTTTAAACACACTCGCTCAAAAAAGGAATTCATGACAACAGCCCTGACCTCTGGTGGTCAGACATAACTCAGATACTCTTCTTATTCTTGGTGTCCCCACCAAGAGCAAATCCTGAATACCTGTTACAGATGTGCTTAGAACTGGGATAAAGCAAAAAATATGGGATGGTTTGGGGATCCCTAAGAACTACAAAAACAAACTGATCTGAAGAAGGCATACACCCAAAAAAAATTACATAATCATTAACTGCCCTGTAACCAGTTTATGATGAACGAATGAAAGAAACGAACACTTAATGCATGGTACATGTGTATACATACGGTCTTCTAAGAAGTCCTTTGTTAAAAGCAATATGTCTTTTATACATTTTGGGGATTTCTGGATTCCCTGATGGCTTTGTATGACGGCAGTCATTTGTTTTTGGAATCCTGCATTTTCAGCATATGCAATAAGCATGTCTTTGGTTTCACCCTGTGATGTAGGTATTCGATTAGAGTTTCCCAAGCCCTGGTCCTGGACAACACCCCCCACCCATTGTAGTTTTCCCTGCTCCCAACAAGCAGCAGCAGGAAAAATAGTCAGATCTGCAGGGCAGGGGTCCTCTAAGACAGGAAACACTCCTTTATACAGTGCATTAAACATGAGAAAACAGCCCTGCAGCTGTGAAGTTGCTTAGCCTAATAAAACAAATGTACAAACATCAAATAAAACATGGGAGCACCTGGTGAGTGCTGTGAAGCCTAATTTATCTATTTCTGAAAAGGGGAAGCTGTAATCTGCAAGCAGTGATATTTTTTTATAACTGTGTGCCAAATATCACGGTATGGTATAATGTGTAGTCAAGTGCAGGTATGTAACTCCTTGAGTGTCACAGCCCTGCACTGATTAGTGTAATCCATGATCTAACTCCGCTTATAAAGACCTCACTAGCTGAAGAATGTACTTGATAATGCAGAATTCTGAACTTTGCAACTGGCCTCAATGGACTGGAGTCTGAACCCATCACCTAAAAAAATTGTAAATCCCATACAATGTCCTGGAAAAATCTAGTCCCCCAGTGTACACTTAGTGTAAACTTACCCTCAAAAGACACAACATGGTCCTAAAAGTACATTACATTCACTTTCTCAGGGCAAATATTGGACAAATTATGGAAAGATATGTATCTTTCCCTAATTTAAATAGACAAATAAAACTTGAGTCATGACAGAATGTACAAAGTAAACACAGCTTTAAAAAGCAACTGCAAGAGTATGGTACAATTACATGCATGATGAAAAGGCAGTGAAGAAAGCTTGAAATTACTACTAAGACTTTTTAGGATTGGAGAAGGTGAATGTAGTATTCCTTTGAATGTACTTTAAAGGTTATTTTTCTGGTCTTGCACTTATCTAATACAGCTTAGCTTTCTTCCGTACAATTTAGAGGTTCAGCTTCTCAATCAACATTTTAAAGAATTTAGAAGTCTTGACAATGACTCTTTTTGTTAAAATATGGCATATTTATTGGCATCATTATTCTTGTCATCTTCAATAAATTGGTTGCCAGGAAAGGAAACAACGCACATAAAACTCCAGCAGTGTGACTGCTACAAGTGTTCATTTTCAGAACAATAGTGCAGGTGTGGTACAACAGACACCTGAAATAGTTTAAAACTTAAGTCAGAGGTCAGCCAGATGAATGCTTTTGTAAAAGATTAGGCAAGACAACATACAGAAATAGACAATGTTTGTCCCATCAATGTTTCAGCAGAAGCATAAGAAACAGTTTTTTCTTTAAATCAGTGCCCACACCCCAGACAATGCCCTTTTAGTTCAGCTTGAAGTGTCATTTCATGACATAGCAATTGCAAAGACATACACGGAGAGCTTAACTACGAGGCTGAATACAGACAAGGTAAACACAACCAACAACAAAATTTAGTTAAGAATGAAATAGTCAGTATATTAATTTTTACAGTTTGATGAACACGTTTTCAATCAAAACATTTTGGAGGAATCCATACATTACACAGCCATGATAGTAACATCTAGGATTGTCGCCTTTTGCACAGTATTCGTGTGAAATACTACAGGAATATCCAGAAAATATTTAGGATTATTCTCCTAAAGCAAAACAAAAATCAGTCACATCTGCTGCACTTTTTACAGATATGCTGCGTCACTGCTGAGAGCACACATTACAGCCATCTTTCATTATCAATGTTGGATAGACCTTGCAATGTCACTTTATAGAGCTACAGTGAAAACTGATTGGAAATAAGTGGAACATTGTACATGCATGAGACGTAGTGTAACACAAAGGGATTTTACAACACCTCAAAAAAAATCAAGCAAAAAAAAAAAAAAAAAAAAAAAAAAAAAGAGAGGGGGGAGGGAATTCTGACCATTTTGTGTAGCAGGACCACATAGTTTCTACTATAACTGCTAGGTTATAAAAGTGGCTACTGCAGGGGGTGTGTACTGCCAGAGGCTGTATTTCTACAGTATGAGAGGAACATAATACCAGCTGTTCATAAAAACAGGTCCAAGTTTAGCACTGGTGTTTTATGAAACACAGACAGCTTTACTCACACTCTTGAAAACCTCAAGCATGTTCCCAGTGGTGTTATTTGAACTATTGTTTGTATTATGAATAAACAAATGCCTTCATGCTTGCATTGCCATCCTAAAGGGTGGTGTACAGATGGTGTGTCTGCAGGCATTTTTAAATCCATCATGCTTTTTTTTAAATCTGACTAAAGCAACATCTAACCATAGCAGGAGGCCTACAGCATGCAACTAAAACCTACAAAAACCATCTGAAAACAAGGAAAGTCATGAAATTATTGCAATACTTCTAGATCTCCCTAATTTCACAGTTAAAAAACAGCCAGGAAAGAGGGGTGTCTGCTAAGACTCAGTACAGCTCTCCTCTAAAAGAGTCCGATGACTTCTCCGGTCACTGGGTCTAGATCTATGTCATAGAAACATGGACGTGTTGGTAGGCCTGGTATGGTCGGCATCTGAACCAGAAAAGAGCACAAACATGGAACATAAGTAAGAGTTAATAATTTCATTGAAGCAGGTTTCAGTGTTCAGTTCTCATGCATTAGCAAATATGATTCAAACAGCTGATAAGTTTGAGTCTGGGACTCCAGTTGTCTAGGAGTTGTACTTTTGGAAGGTAGACAGGTTATATGCATAACAAGATAAAATTCCATAAAAGGCATCTATTATGCTCCCCTTCTGCAATAAGCAGCAAACGTCACATAACCATTTACTAAATTAAATAATTGAGATTAGAACTGTGTTAAAAATTAAAGGTGTTGCAACGCTGCAATGCAGAGAAATGGGCAGACTCAGATTTCTTTACAGTGACATGACAGTGTTATGATAGAAACCAGACATCAGAAGACTTTAATGGGCAAACATAAAATGTGTACAAAGTAATACCTGAGACATCGTTTTACAATAAAATTTGGCCTAAAATGTATTTTTTGAAAGACATAAAAGTGAAGGTTATTGTAAGGTATTTTAAAGCATAAACTTTTTCCATTTTACTACTATTTTACCCACATTACATGTAAATCCTCACAAAGTGTAGGCCCTGTTTTGAATAATAAATAAAATAGCTATATTTGCATCGTAGATACTGTGACTTCCTGGTTCCTGTCATCAATATAACAATATAAAGAAATCATAAAGAAGTTCTCTGCAATGCGGCAATTCACATCAAAACACTTTGAATGACTTAAGTTAATCTAAAAGTGACTTTTAATGTTTTTTACAACAACTGAACAATAGGGTAGCAAACAGTCTTTTCACTGGTTTCATTCACATGCACACAACATCCAGGTTTTAAGTCCAAACTGGAAAAACTGGACCAGAACCTGCATTTAATTAGAACACAAACCAAATCCTCAGGCAAAAGTGCCCATGCTCACCGTGCCAACCAATGGGTAGAGGAAGCCAGCACCCACGCTGGCGCGGATATCACGGATAGGCACAACAAAGCCAGTGGGCACACCTTTCTTTTCAGCATCATGAGAAAGAGACAGATGGGTCTTGGCCATACAAATTGGCAAATTGCCAAAGCCCTAGGAGTAGAGATAAAGATATGCATGAATGCTGGCATATATTTTGGATGTCACACTAAAAAAATGCAAAACAATTATTTAAAGCATCTAGTGCAAAGGGCTCAAAATAGCATCTGTTTACAACAAACTAGTTAGACAAGCGTCTCTAGCTGTAGGGGATGGCAAAAGTCCTCCACCCAGTTTTCTAACTACACTAAGGACAATTGTGGACTTACCTGTTTGGTGTACAGTTCCACTTTACGCTGAGCCTCTGGGAGAAGCTCGATGTCATCAGCCCCATAAATTTTCTGTGCAATGATTTTAATTTTATCAGCAATGGGCAGCTGAAAAACACCAAGAAAGCGCATGAGACAGAACCTTTTTGTTGTCACTTGTCACTCAAGCCATACGCAAATATATTAGACAACATGAAACAGTAAGTGCAACTGTAAATGGCTTTACTTCAGTGTCATAGAGGAAGCTGAAGTTGTTGGGGGCCTCTGCAGCTTTTCGTACAGCTTTACCCAGTTCCACAGCTCCAGCACCTCCATCTGCCCAGTGAGTGCAAGTCACTGCATCAAAGGCCCCTGCCTCTTTAGACAGCTTGCAGATCAGCTGCAGTTCAGCTTCAGTATCAGTCCTGTAAAGAGAATGCTCACTCTCAATATACACAGTCTCTTTATTTGCACTGGAATTTACTGTCACAAGACCTACAGCAATATCATGAGAATAAGATTCAGTAGTTAAAGTGTTACTGGAGCTGGGTTAGTTTCACAAGAGGATTTTTTATAATAGAATTTGCATGGGATGTATATATATAGTGCAGCACTGTGATATTCTGAGGGAACCAAAAATAGTCCAAGAACTAATTCCCCATTAAAAGAGGCCATATCCTAAATTTCGAGATCCGTAAATTACCATAATTCATTATAACATGACCATTTACCAACCCCTCTATTTCCCTTAGAATTAAAGAGGCTGCTTTTGTTACTGTGCTTTTAAAAACTTAAATGTAATTTGTGTGTTTTGAATGGCTGTCCAGTTTGTGTTTTTGATCTGGGTGAGCTAAACTGCTATAAGCAGAACAGGTAAATATATGCAAGCATTGGTTTTCAACTGAACAGTGACATTAAAGTTTTTCAAAACTTCCAGTACAAAACAGTGGCAAGACATTATGCACTTCTGATATAGGCTTCACAATTTGTTTCATTTCTCATGGAAAAAAAAGCTCAGTTATGGAGCTTAGGTGCCCTCCAAGGTGTTGACAGTTGTGGTGCTGTGGTCTGCATAATTTAGTGCTTTCCAGCCCTGGTCCTGGATGCGCACTGCCCAGCACACTGGAGTGTTTTCACTGCTCACAACACACTTGACCCTTGTTGGCTCATTAACAAGCCTTTGCTGTGTTGTTGTGTTAAAATAGAGGACACACTGGAATATGCAGAGCAGTGAGTCTCCAAAAGCATAGTTTGGAAACACTGGCTTAATAAACAGATTTTAAAATCCAAATGCACTGAGCAACAAATAGAGATCCTAATTTCAATTAAAGCAGCCCTAATTAAGGCAATTGTTTGAGATAATAACATTTTTTTATTATTATTCCAGTGAATCGCACCCCTAAAAATAATATTACACCCATAGTTTGGTTGAATAAACAAAAACTCTTTGGAATATGGCTTACGACTTGTGATGGAAAGAAAAAGAGTCTATAGTCCCTTACTTGAAAGCATTAACCGCCACAACGACTGGCACCCCAAAGTGCTTGGCATTCTCCACCTGCTTTCTCAAGTTGCTGCAGCCATTCTCTACCAGTTCGAGATTCTGAAAGATGCAGAATACTCAGGATTAGTCAAAACAGTATGAACGGAAAACTGATAGTACTGTGATACTTGTGGAAGTTTGGGTTTTTCAGATATTTTTGTGGTTAATTTCTTTCACAGACAGTATATGTGGGGTATCACACACACACACACACACACACACACACACACACACTTACCTCCTCAATATATTCTTTTGGTAATGGCATGCCAGCTGATACCTGGGACAAAACACACACTTCAGATACATTGCAGTTTATCAAATGGTCCAAAAAACTTCAGAAATCAATTTTTTACTGATTCATTACACAATCCTTTGCTATATATGGAAAAAAAATATCAAGAAGCCTGAAATTATTTTCATGGGTCACAATTTGCATTACGGTGTTTAGATTGATACAATCAAATAGGGAGATTTTTACTCAACATTTCACTGCACTAAATCCAGCTCAAAACACCAAATTATGCTTCTTAATAAACATGCAGTTGGGAATTGTTCTCTTAGGACTAGCCATCAAAAACAGGGTTATATACTCATGATTAAAAAAAATAATAGTATTGAAAACCCTAAAATTGATGACTATATAATAAGTAGTTCAAATTTAATTTCCAAACATGGTCAATTTCACTACTGTCATCTACATACTACAGTTTTTACACAACATACTTCACTAATACCTTCCCGATGTCTCTCAGCTTTAAATGTCAAAGGAAGTTTGTAAAACAAATGATAACAGTTGCATCTCTTATCCTCTAGATGTCTACTTACTGCCGGTCCTCCACCATGCATCTTGAGTGCTCGGACAGTGGCCACCAGTACCACCACATGAGGCCTCAGCCCAGAGTAACGGCATTTGATGTTAAAAAACTTCTCCATTCCAATGTCTGCACCAAAACCTGCCTCGGTTACTGCCAGGTTGGGAAAGCACAAAGTACACAGGATCAGAAATACACATCATGGCTAGAGTTTCAATGCAAATCTAGTCAGAAGTTTCTATTGATAGAGAAAGTTAAATACACCACTCATTAAACAAGTGGAACATGTTAAACACAGCAGTGACACGGACACAATAGAGGCATGCAACTGTGTATGTGCAGCAAAGTGTGGATCTCACACAGCAGGGCTACTTGAGCTTTTACACATCATGTCTACTCACTATCCACTTTTTTGCACACATCTAACATGTTGGTCCTGCTTGCAGATGTAAATAATTGATTATACTTCAACACACAGTTACTCAGTCATGCCCCAGTCCTTCAATAAACAGATTCTGGCTACATTCACCACCCAAATAATACCTGTTTACTGGTGGTCCTGTAGGGGTCCTGACCATTGATTAGCAGGGGAAAGAAGGACAAAATGGACAAAGTAGGTGTACCTGATGAAATGGTTCATCTGTGCACATTTTCAGTGCACGTTCATGAATAAATGAATATAAAATATTCCGATTTGTTTTGTTGCATGACTACACAGTTCTATACGATTTGACAGGCTCTGTTGATTATTGTGTGAAAGGTCAGTTAAATCCTCTTGTAAGCCATGGTTGTGTGGTTTACAGGTTGCAAAAGGTGAAAAACTCTTGCATGACAGTATCCAGTATGCCACAATTTCAGTCCTGCACCATGTGCATACTAAAGGGCACGGTTTGACTGGTCCAATTGGCTCAGCTTCTGGTACTGATACAAAAGACTCATCTTATTTTCTTAGCATTACCATTGCTAGCCGCTTTTCCATGTTGTATTATATAAACAATATGTAGTGCACCAGGGGTCCCCGATCCTAGTTCTGGTCACCCCACTTCAAGCACTTCTATGTGCTTTGTCTCATGTAGTACACTCACACTTTATTTTATCTTTACCTACCTACAAATCCTTCAGGCCCCACCAGCTTCAGAGCAATTTTATCAGCCAAGATAGAAGAGTTCCCATGGGCGATATTGGCAAAAGGTCCAGCATGAACAAACACAGGGTTTCCCTGAAAGGTCAACATACCAGAAAATTGGTACTGATACCGAACTGGCATTCATAGTGTCTTTCAGACTGTCAGACACTTTATTTTATTTATTATTTTATATATTTTTTCCTATTTACATTATTTGATTTTCATAAAATAAAAGATGTTCCTTCATGAAGGCACAGAAATGTTTTTTTTTAGCCTTTAAGCTCTCGTCACACCGGTTTACCAAAGATTTACTCACTGGTGCCCTCTGGTGTGCAGTTATGTTTTTGTTTTTGTTTTTTTTACAATAGGAGGAACAGAAAGTGTCCAGGCACCTAACAAATTTGCTCTTAAAGTGTAGTCAAATCTAGTTGTAGTCAGTTGTAGTCAGAGCTCCTCAGAAAATAAAACCTAAAATGTAAATGGTTCATTATATGGGCAGTGGTGGCCTAGTGGTTAGGACACTGCCTTTGAGACCTGAAGGTCTCAGGTTCGAGTCCTGGCCCGG
>JBBPDA010066980.1:0-12933 GCA_037974385.1 Arnoldichthys spilopterus | reverse complement strand
GACATTGTCAATTTTTGTTATTTGGGGCTATCCCTGTTATTGTCTAAATTTTTGGGGTAATAAATATTAAACTAATGTAAATGGTGTTTCTTCTCATACATTATTAATAATATCAAAGGGAGCTTTTACTTATTTCATTCAAATCCGGATCAAATAGGAAAAGCACTCATGCAAAAAACAATATCTATATATATATATGTATATCTCATTGTGATCAGATGAGCTATCAAATGCTTAACTGTTAACAAAGCAGCTGCTAAATACTTTTAATAAACAGAACTAAATCCACTTTGAGCAAGTATCTGTTTGTCAGAACACTGTCGTGGAGGCTGTGAACCATTCAAGGATAACAAGGATGTTTTACTATCAGACAATACAATGTAACATTCTGTGGAAAGTCAGATTTCCATATGCTGTAAGTGACAATCTTCTTTGCTTTAAGAAAATGCTCCCAGACTTTTGAGCTTCTGGACTATTTTTTGTTCTGTTTACTCATATGCCATCATGGGAAAGAATTAACAGGTCCTGTAAAAACATTAGTAAGTAAACATTGCATCCTATTAAATTCAGTGCCTACAGATAAAGATGACTATACTTCAACAACTGACATGTAAAACCAACATTTTGTACTTAAATAAACCAAAACAGATCAGTTGGATTCTACTAACAAGACGTAAGTAGACATTTGCATTCATCATACCTTAACATCTATAAAATTACAATTAGGTGCTCCATTTGGTGTCCTCTTTGCTATTTAAGTGTGTGATGTTGTCATGCCAAGATCTAAATAACTCTTAGGGGTTAAGCTGATCCAGGATGAAAAGCTGATGAAGGTGTATTGAAGTCAGAGAATACCTAGAACTGGGTAGGGCAGTGGGTGATTTTTTCACGTTTACAGAAAAGTTGTACTTTAAGTGAAAATGTGTCATTGTGAACACACTCAAGCACCACAACGAAATGTGACCTCTGCATTTAACCCATCACACATGCACACGTGGAGCAGCGGGCAACTATCAACCGCTCCCGGGGAGCAGGGTAGTGGGACGGTACTTTGCTCCAGGGTACCTCAGTGGTGCCCAGGCCGGGACTCGAACCTGTGACCTTCAGGTCCCAAAGGAAGCTTCCTGACCACTAGGCCACCATTGCTGAACCAGTTTCATGTAGTTAGTTAATGATGTCACACTGCGACCAGATGAGCTAGGGCTTTTTCCAAAGTAGACTGCTAAATGAATAAAACCAATATGGCTCGGATTATCCCACTTTACTTCTTTTGGAGTTTTCAGCCACTACTTCTTCTGATACATGGTCATGTAGGTATGACCCTGTAGGTAAACTCCTGCATTCATCAGGTTAAGTCATTAACTTACTCTAGGTTGGAAGGCTCTTTGGGAAAAACAAACAACAGCAACAGAAATCCCAGCAGACGGATTTTAACTGATGAAGTAATTTTCAGGTCTAAAGATTTTCCAATTCAACTTTGATGTTCAGCAAGTATATAAAAATAATTTCACTCATGAGCATTATCAGCTGCATTGTACAGTAAACATCGGCAGAGCTGGTTTCATGAAGAGGGAGTCGGCTGATTTCTGGTTTCCTATGCCCAAAATGCTGATGGGACAGATCCCAGAATGCACCTGGTGTCCTGTGACAGAGGGATTTACTGTCATCCACCTGGCCCAAATGGCTAGAACACACACGGCTTTGTTTATGTATGTGAGTGATGTCCAAAGGAAGTGGTGAGAGAATGCCCTCCAGCAGAGGTCATGGCCAACGGAGGTGGCGGGATTTCCTTGAAATCACACCTCCTTTCAAAAACACATCGTTTCTGTACATAATGTTTTTTTCACCTACCACACCATTTACTGCATTTTACTGCAACAGTCTCATTCAACAAACACTTGTGCTCCTAAAACACACATATCGGGATGGAATACTCCCAGGACCATTACTCTTAACCATCCATCCATTTTCAACACAGCTTCTTCCATTTCGGTTCGCAGGGAAGCTGTAGCCAATCCCAGCTGAGGGCCCAAGGCGGGGTACACCCAGGACAGGAGGTCAACCCAACGCATCACACAGACAGTCTATCATTCACACACACACACCTACGGGCACTTCAGAGTATCCAGTCAACCTATTGCAAGCCTTTGGAGAGTGGGAAGAAACTGGAGCACCTGGAAGAAACCCACGCAAACACGTGGAGAGCTTGCAAACTGCGCACAGAAAGACACCTGATTGAACCCAGGACCTTCTTGATGTGAGGCAACAGCGCTAACCACTGCAGCACCACGTCACCCCTTGATAACATTCAACAAATGCTTTGAATGCACCAGATCTTAAACAAAAAAAACAAATGTATCCCCGTTACTTCAAGAAGGAACGGTCCCTTTCAACATGAAAGAAAAGACATGTGATTACAACACATATACAGAAATCTTTTTTAGCCTGTCATCACACCCCTCTAAACACCCAGGAAGCGCAGCTCAGTGGGAGAAGAAGCCATTTCCAAGCAGTCACTTGGACAAGGACAGGAAGTCTGGAAAATTTCAGTATGTCCAAAACAGAAGAGTTGGGCCACTTTTAAGTACTTCTAAACACATACAGTGGTATCGATTATTAGTAGCTACTAAAAGCAGGCAGAAGATTATAGCACTCTGTATGATATTTTCTATACAGCAAACATAATTAGACTTAGACATGCTAAACTTCGCAGGTCATTAATGAAGACTAGGTAAACTATGAAGAGAGGGACCAGAACACCACGGGATGTCCCTGCAGGCCACAGAAGCATGTAAAAGATCAGAGATAAGTCAGACCCAGATGTCTCACATTACACACATAAACCTCTCTTCATGACACTGGCATAAAATGTGTCCCCTGGCACATGGCCTTAACACGAGCCGCCCAACCACAAGGAAATATCACATCATTGTAGGCACAGTGCACAGAAAAGGCTATTACATCTTCCCCAAGCACTGTACACATATTATCAGTACATCAATAGTCTATTTTACCAATGTATTCATACCATTCACACATACTGAAGCTGTAGAAAGAATTATGTAAAAACTTATAAACAGTTTAGGGCACAACAACATAATGCACACTCTGGTTTTGCACGTTACTTAATATTTTCTTACAAATCTTAAAATTCTATATACAATAACCAAATTTGTCTCCAGTTGACGTGGTTAATAAACCTAAATTCACGCAGTAGCGCACACTGACAAAGATCAGACAATGTGACCTTAACCAGTAAGTGGCCACAGATGATATCACTTTTAACCTATTACGTAATAATGCCTAATATAATTCATTAGGTAATTCTGACCTTTTACTGCTTGACTAATTTCCTTGTGTTCTGCATCCTCCTTGAGTCATACAGTAGCCCTCCCCCCTCCCATCTCCCTAATCAGCCAGTTCAATCTTAAACTTCTAAGGACAATGGGAGGAAGGAAGGAAGCCTGAAAGCACCTACAATGTTAGATGTGAAGAAGTCAAACACAAGTGTTTGCACATTCACTCAGCACATGCACTTTTGCACACACACATGCACAGAGGAAATGCAAAGTCAACTTTTTTTACTTCCATGTACGCCATTGTACACACAAATCAATTATTCAAAATAAAAAACTGATTAATCAGACTAAATATGTCCTGTACATTTCTGTAATTTCTGCTCGTTTTTAAAATGATGCAATATTCAGATAAACTAGGTAATGTTTGCAAAGAGCTAGCCAAAATGGTCAGTTATGGTAATAGATAAGCAATAGTAAAATAAGTGATATAATACAAACATGCAATAAAATATGAAACTAGAAACAATCCTTTTAGTTTTTTAGGACGTAGAATCAGTTTACCGGTTTAACATTTTAAAGAGCCAGTCTGAGATGATTTTTTAATTTTTTAGGTAAGAGGCGTAAATGGATTCCCAGGATGAGCTCATGGTTTTTCTTACCACATTTAATATATTTATTGAATAAGTAGAACTTAATCAAGCCCTTTACAGAGCTAGCTACAGCAGACTGCCTTAGATGTTTAACAAACAAAACTAATTCAGCTATAGTTTTAGCAGATACGACCCTGTAGGTGAACTGCTGCTCTCTTCAGATTAGGTTATTAGGTTGCTCCAGGAGCTCTAGATGCCACGTTTTAAAATATAAATGAAAAAATCTAATGCAAAAAATCCAAAACTTTATTACATTATTAATGATAATTTCTGCCCTAAACCAAATCTTTAAAAAATTTTTTACATTTGAAAATTGCAGCTGTCCTGTACACTGAATGAACATTTCATGATGAATAGGCCAACACAAAAAGGGCTGATATTTGGTATAAAATGATGTTATAACTGACATATTTAAAGCATGTTTCCTCTCATGTAAAGCAACTATTTCAGATACATGAGGTTTGTTATGGCAGTAATGCTATTCATAAAATAGAGAAATGAATGATGCTACCTGTCAATAATTGTGAAGATAATCCCTAGATTTACAGAGACTACACAATGCCTTGTGTATGTATGAGAAAGAACATGACACTTGATCAAAATGAGTCAAAATAACATTACTGTTAAAATCCTGTTCTTCTATGGTGTAAAGGTTTCTGGTTATTTTGCATGCACAGTGTCAAGGTTACATAAAAAGTGCCATATTTAGTGACTGGGTGGGATATGTGTGCTTTTTCTTTTTTTTCTTTTTTTTTTGTACTTATGGCAAAGGACGTTAGTGAACAGTCATGCTTCCCTTCAAGGTGTCTTTTTAATCTTTTGAACTCCATGTTTAAAAACGTCAATAAAAAAGATTCTGATTTTTAAAAAATGTGCCATGTTTAAACAGCATACTATACATAAACATACATATGTGGTTATAGATAAAAAGTGCACTTACTTCCTCTCTGTTTCTGGAGTGGACACCTCACTGCTAAACCCCAGTGTCTCCTGTGGACAGAATCAGTACTGCAGTTACTAAAATTATAAAGCAAGATTAACTAATTTAAGCACTCCGGGTCATTAAAGACTTATCAGTCCTGTCAAGCAATTTCCTCACCAAGTGGCCATTATAGTTTCTAAAATACTGCATAATAAAATTTTACTACAACAGGGTCACATTACGTGTCTATTCCAGGGCTTAATTCAGTTTAGTGCATGTAAATTCACCAAGTAGTTTCAGCTATGCACAAACGAGTTCAGTAGCATGACTTACTTCTTACATGGCTATTGACTTCATGGCAGGCAACATGTACATGGACTGCTAAAGAGGCTCTGGAGCAGAGGTTATCAAATGTGCACCTGAATCCAGATTCCAGTCCTGGATTTTGTAATCATCAGTAGTTAACTGAACTGTTGATACAATGTTGATTGGTCATCTAGAGTCCAATCTACAGGTGATCCAGGACTGAAATATAGATTCAAGGCCCAGATTTGAGAACCTTTGTTCTAAAGTGTATTGGCTCTAAGGAAAAAGGGTGAAACTACGACACCTGGATTTCAGAGCGCAGCTGCAGAGAAGTGGAGCTGGAGTCTGCGTTCTCCTGCAACACATACCAAGGAAGTAGTTAGATATCCACACTTTTTACATGAAAATATCCAAGCTTGTCATCACACATCTGCACATAAACAAAACTGCACCCTAACACGTGTGAATCACACCCCATTGGATGATGCAGTAAATCCTGACCGACCTGTTGAGTTGCATGTCAGATATGAAGGGTTTGATAAAGTAAAACCATATTACACCAAACAAGTAAACCTACCGGATCAACAGCATAACTGCTTCTGCCTACAAATGTGCATGGCTTCCAACCTTATGATGCCAGTAACACAAAGAGGCAAAAGTTCACAAGATAATAAAAGAACGACGAGTTTTGAGGATTTCATGCAGTATCATGGGTTTCTGTACTGCTTTTGCTAAATACAGGAATAATAGTGCCTTATAAACCCACACACAGCAAAAATAAGGGTGTTTCAATGTCATTTCTCCTTTACTAAGAGGAAAACAATGTTCAACAAGGTCAATTCTTGATAAAAAAAAGGAATGTAACATCAGAGTTTTAAATTTAACAGCTTTAACTCTGTTTATGCTGGGCCCATATGTATCTATGCACGTGTTCTTGCAGTCAGTTGTTTACTCTCAGGTCCTCTGCTTCAATAAAATGGCCACAGATGTGCTGCATTCTCTCTCTGTCATTATGGGCAATACAACAGTCTCTCTCTGTTTATTTGGTGCTCACTATAAATTATACTGCAGGCTTTAACAGTGATGTCAGCTTTTTGGAAAATTACTTCAGCTTCTCAGATGAGCCTCTCTCTGCAGGGTCGCCTTGTGTAGATGTCTACATTTCTCTTAAGAACAGAGTGGCTATTTAACTTCATTTGACTCATTGATGGCTTAACAATTAGGTGAATTGGACGTGTAACATCTTTTAGGCCTTTAGAAGACAACTGAAATAAATTATTTTATAGCTTCCACTGTTGACAGTACAGTTTTTGCACAGCAGTATATATCGTTCACAGTTTTAACAGACTGTCTATGAACCCTTGGCAGCTGGACAAACAGGACCAACTCATACACAGTCAAAGAAAGACCTTGTATGCATCATTAACACACAAAGCTTTAGACTTTAGTGTATTGGGCTATTTTCACAGCACTAGTCTGAAGTAGCACAAAACTGACATTTTCAGAGCTGAATGGACAAACAGATCTGACCTTTCCAAGTGAGACCAGAGCCACTTTCATATGGGGCTCTAAATCGAATACATATCTGTTTCCTGGTCATGTGATCTTAATGAAAATGGCCATAATGGCATTCATGTTTTTTTTTCTTCTGCCAGTGTTCATCTTGCTTTAGTAATGAGAGCTGCTTAGAACAAACTATCCCCGTGATGAGTTTTACTGCTACTTACATCAAGTCCAAAATGGTCCTCTACTCCCTATGTAGTGCACTATATATCTAACAAAGTCATTTGGGATTCAAACTTGTGCATAGATCAAGACATATAGTGCACATAGTGCAACATCTTAGTGTAGAGTTCACAGTTTCATGACTCAGAGTGCACTAGGGAGTAGTGCATTCAGCACTCAGCCTTAGTTTGATATTCATGAGTTGCGCAGTTTCAATGTGTCCATGGGGGTCATTTCATGGAACAACATTGTTTACAGTAAAGACACATATGAGTCACTCACCCACACAAAACCATCATGTTAGAAAAGTTGAATCTGAGCAAAAAACAAACAAACAAAAAACCCCCAAAAGAGTAATAGAGATACAGGAATACAGCATATGGGTTGGTGTAATATGGGGGCGCATTCTCGGATACCTGGCTGAATAACCCCCTGTATTAATCTCTATATACAATGAGTAGACTGGAGTGGACAGATGTGGACATAATTATGCAGAAAAGGGTTGGGAAATGATCTACTTGCAATTTTTCTGACCAATATTGAGAATGGGGCTGTAATGTTGATGGTAATTGTGAGTAATTCACTCTACAGGCAGTTATTAATAACTCATCTAAGTTCACAAGCATGTTATGTTAAATGCAGGATATCCAAAATCGAAATTATTGTTAAACCGTAGAAGTAATTTTCATTTTGCTATCATACTTAAATGAAGAATCACACATCTAATTACACATGTAGTTATGCAATGAAGTAGCTTTAAATTCTTGCATTGACACGTCTGAGTCTGTACATCTGACATTTTTCAGTTGGTTTAGTTTTCAATTGGTTTTCAGATGTTTTAGTGTCATCATCATTCATATCTTCTCTCATGCTTATGAACACAAACGTGGTACGGATAGAAAATTGTAAGATCAAAAAGGAAATGCTACATGCTTTTGTTTACGGCAATTTGTGACCCATCTGAGGATTACAGGGCTTAAAGTAGAGTGAATGTAAATAGATGACACATAATCTGTGTTAAGGCTGTAGATTTTGACTGGCAGAAGGTAAAACAGAAAATGCTGCTTCAGAAAAAAAAAAAAAAAAAAAGTTGTACTAAGTCACATATAAGAGAAAGAGGCTACCAGTGACCTTTGTGAGACAGTGGCACAGATTAGCTGTGTTTAGACAGCAGACACTAACAGAATGCACCTGGATAAAATCATCTGCTGACTTAAAGGTACAGTTTTTGCGTTTGTGTCCATTTGTGTGTGGACATGCATGTGTGTCACCACTGGCCTCAGATATTCAGGACAGCAATCTGGAAAACTTCAGCCTAGGTCCTCACTTATCATGACACTTAACATCAAACTCCTGTTCTTGCGAGCAAAGCATTTCCCTAAAAGTAAAAGACGGCATGTTTTTAAGTCACAATATGTGTGTGCATGCGCGAGTGTGTTTCGTCTCTGTCTTCATCTGCTTTAGCTCTCAGTGGGTTTTGTTGGTGTACTCCGGAAGCTTCTGTGCAATAAATCAGAGGCTATGCTGTAAACTTGTAGCCTTTCTGGGCAGAATGTCCATGCGGGGAATTTAAAACACACGCACGCGCACACAAACGAGCTTGGCTTTGTGGTCATCGCTTGGCCCAGAGATTCCAAAAGTGCATGTTCTGTGTTCTACTGAGACTCTTAGGTCAA
This sequence comes from Arnoldichthys spilopterus, assembly GCA_037974385.1. NCBI lineage: Eukaryota > Metazoa > Chordata > Actinopteri > Characiformes > Lepidarchidae > Arnoldichthys > Arnoldichthys spilopterus. Next base: position 4,355 of record JBBPDA010066980.1, on the reverse strand, counting down.
CAACAACATCGGTGCCATGCTCACCTGTAGCGCACACACACACACACACACAGCCATGTATATAAACACCTCTGTTACCTGCATCTTCCAGAATACACATCCATATACAAACAAGGTGCACAAGGATGGTCTGTTCCTGTCTGCACTCAGTGACATGGGCACAGCACAGGCAGCCCCTGCCCTTATACTAAAACTATAACACAAAAAACATAAAATACTGGCCAATGAAAAGTGACCTCATGCTACAGATACATTAATGAGATTAAACCACAACACCATCTCTCTGGGTTTAAGTACTGGAGCAGCAGGAATGAAACAGGGCGGTGAAGTAAAAGGTATCTACTAAGCTGCTGCTGCTGCTGATTGCTTATGCATGACTGCGGGTTTGGCTGTTTCCCACTACACTAGCTTAATGAACATCACACAGTGACCACTGTACATGCGACAGTCTCTCACTCTCTCACACATACATACACACACACACACACACACACACACACCATGTATAAACTGACGGGCCTTGCTAAAGGTGCAAAAGTTGGGCAGTTTTTTCTGTGAACTCATCCAGCTTACACAGTCTCAGTGGACAGGCTGAGAAAATACAGAGAGAGCTTTGCTGGGACTATTTTATAAGGCTATAAAAGTGCCCTGAAAAGAAGTAAGAAATATATGTATTCACTCGTGAAAATTATAAATACTTTTCTGGGTTTTTGCAGTCAAGCTAATAAAAAACACAAGTGTGCAAGCAACACACTTAAGAAATACTGCAAAACCATATGTGGACAGCACTGAACAGCAATTTTCTTTTGCTCTCAACTAAAGATTTAATCACAGCAGCAGCCCTAGGATGAATGGACAGGCAGAAAAGACACACACTCACACTCACACACACTGTCTGTCTATGTAAACAGGCCACACAGTAACTGCAGTGAGCTGTAGGTGGATGTGGTTGTGGTTCAATGAGGAAGACTCCAGGCTCCAGAAGGCCGAGTCAGCGAAGACCGCAGGTGGGTGAGCAGGAAGGCCAGAAGAGCCAGACTAACCTGAGCACCCAGTACTCATGATTAATCATCGCCCCAATCCCACTTCCCCAAACACACACATACACATACACACACATACATCCAAGTCAGGATGGTAGTGTCTGTACTGTCACTTCTAAAGTGTCATTGCAAACACAAAATCCCCAGCTACTTACATGTCTAAGCACACACAGCCTACATCCTGGTCTCCAGTTCAGTTACAGCCCCCCATTTTCAGTGATCCACTGGAGTATTTCTTTTAAAAAGGACTATAGAGGTGTAAACATGTAGCTATGCATAAATAAAGCCTAAATACAACTCCCAGGCTATTCTCAAACATTAAAGGATATTACATGACATCATGTATCATGACAAACAAATTTTTCCTTTCTGTTTTGAATTGAGTTTAATGTAAAATCTAAGCACTTGTTAAGTTTTTGATGCATACCACTGGTGTTTGGTCATTATGCTGCCACTACTGGAACCAGCCTCCCATGATCAGATCTGCCCACCTTTTAAAATGAAGCTCTTCCAAAATGAATTGGAATTTAAAAATTAAACAGAATCTCTGACTTTACGTACTTTTATCATGCATTTTTTTGTTGTTTTTATTTTAAATCACACTCTTATTTCCTGTAATCAGATTGTATTCCTAACTTTAATTTTTATGCAAATTTTTCCTCAGTAAAGCACACTGAATGATCTCTCTGTAAGATACTGTTATAAAGAAATCTGAACTCGCCTTTCCACTCTGCAGTTCATATGGTCCAAATATAGAAATTAAGCCACAAAAGAGCTTTTAATTTTTAATTTTCTGAGGTCATGAAAACCAACACATTTCCAAATGTATCGGTAAAGTACCCTGTTGTAGTTAAGTGCTGCCCATTTACACTGAAGTTAGAAATAAAGAGTGTTTCAGTACAGACTGCTTTGTGAGTTAGTACAGTAACAATAATGGCTTTGATTTTGCTTTTAGAAAATATAGAGCAGGGGCGGGCAACTCCAGTCCTGGAGGACTGGTGTCCAGTGCAGTTTAGTAGTTCCTCTGATTCAGCACACCTGGTTCAACTCACCTGTTAATTGGCAGGTTTAGTGAGTGTCTGAGGACAGGAAACTACTTAACTGTGCTGGACACTGGCCCTCCAGGACTGAAGTCTCTGATATAGAGAGATGAGAAAATTAAATGTAAATTGTAAATTATGTCAAATGTAAATGACTCCAGTCACATTAGCATAAATAATAAATCTAAATGATATAAAAAATAGAAACATGGTGAAACTTGAACAGTGCATAAATGAATGATATCTTGTAAAGAACTAATGAAAACAACATTACACTTTTCCTATAACTGATTACAATATTTGTTTCTTTGAGTTTCATTGCAAAATTAATTATGACACTGACTGGACTAAATCTCTTTAGCCAACCAGTATGTCTGGTTCTTCTCCAAGGGAAGATTCACCTCCATAAATTATCCAGTTTCAGACAGGAATGAACTTGATGCTGCTGTGCCCCAGGACACATGGTAACGCATGCCTGAACCTGAACTTCAGGGAGATACAAAGAAGAGGGGGACAAGGAGCCAAAAAAAAAAAAAAAAACCCAAACAAACAAAAAAATCAAACAAAAACATGCTCTGGGGACCTGTACTGTGGCAGCTAAAAAAGCAAGGTGCATGCATGGAAGACTGCCTGAGATATGGGGTAGTAATTGCTGGGGTGGTGTGTTTTGACCCGAGGCAGTTAGCAAGACCCGTTCCTGCATGTTTAGTAGTGGATGTGAGTTTTCCCTGCTGTCAGAGTCAAAAAAATCAACAGAGTTAAACATCAAAGGTAGAAAAACTGACAATATTTTCCATTATTGTTATATTTTATGCCAACATGTGATAGTGGAAATATTTAAAAGACACTGACCAACTGAATGTTTTATTCTAAATAGAGCATATTAGGTGAGTTAAATTTGATTTAGTGCAGTATGATGCATGAAAGACTGAATTAAGAAAATGTTGTACTCCTAGCTGCCAGTATGTTGTAAATGTGGCACTACTGATTGTTGTTTTTCACTTGTTTGTTGTCATATAATGCATTGTGCAATATGATATATTTTGTCGTATTGCCCACCTCTACTTGCTTTTGTAGTTTCTGTATGACATGGTTACCTATAGAAATGGCAAGTAAATTCAGCCTTCAAGACTCACCACTAGGGGTGGGCTTTATATGGCAAAAATATCACAATATTTTAGGAAATTTGCCTGAAATGCAATGTCACAATATGTATTTAGAGCCAACAGGGCCATATTTTTTTCTAAAAAGTCAAAGTATGAGTACAAATAAATTTTATTCAGTGTTTGTCACACCACAGTACTATATGTTCACAAGCAATACTAATGTACTCCTTAAAACTAAGCATGAAGTTTGAAAGTGTTTTTTAAGTACTAATGATGTCAAGATAATTTAGAAAATCATACTGTGACCACAATTTATCATCATGCTGTACTTGTCACTACTGTTTTTAGCTATGCAATGTACTTTTGTCTATTTATGAATGCTCAGCAAATCTAAGTAAGTCATTTTTTTAAATGACTTAACTCTCATGTGACCTGGTCCGGCACATTCTAAGATAAGCGTTTGATGATTCATGCATGCGGTTTGAGCTGTATGCTGACCAAAGCATAAACTATTCCACTAAATGTAGCGATACCATATTTCCAGTGCAAAACAAGTGTATTGGTTGATGGAGTGGAATGTTTACAACAGGATGACTTTAATCTAAATAAATGCAGACTATCTAAATGTACTAGTGTGACTTGCCCCAAAAGAAAAAGCCCTTTCTTGACATTAGTACTCAAACCTGACCTTTAATTTAATGTCTGTGGTCACAAGCATGTTGACGGAGGTATCATGACAATAAGGAACACAAATATTTTTCACCTTGTGTGTCTCCACACTCAATACAGAGAACTGATGTTTACAGTGACTTAGTGCTGATGTGGGCTGTATCTTGACATCGTTGTGCAAGGGATGCATGACTTCATCTTCTACTATCTACAGCTCTGGCCACTGACAGCCAAGTAGCTTGAGCTGATTTTGTGATGGAGAGATAGACTTAGCAGAGCTAAATGAATAGATATAGATGGAGAGAGAGATACAGAGAGAGATTAGGGGATATGGATTCTATAGGGTGAGCTGGGCTGTTGTCTGTGCATGATGGGGATTAACTATACAGCACATTCTGGTGACAGGATGTTTTCCTAAGGCCTTTATCATCACACAATCCTTACAACAACGTAGAATGATAGAGAGAGAGAGAGAGAGAGAGAGAGAGAGAGAGAGA
>JBBPDA010066969.1:0-12934 GCA_037974385.1 Arnoldichthys spilopterus | reverse complement strand
GAGAGAGAGAGAGAGAGAGAGAGAGAGAGAGAGAGAGAGAGAGAGAGAGAGAGAGAGAGAGATATGAGATGAGGTTGTTGACAGTGTTTAGAGAGTGATGACAATACAGAAAAAGACTATAGGAAACCCTGGTAGGGGAGGAACGAACATAGGGGGAATGGATATAAAAAGTATACAGAAAGAAGAATAAACTACAGCAACAGAAAGGAGAGAAAATGATAAGCTATAAAGAAGAATAAGCAGTAAAAAATAAATATTTATTCTACACTTAAGGGGCAAATTCAGCCGGTAGCCAACATAAGGTAACAATGCCATCAGCCACGTGAAGGTATAATAGTAGCATCACAGCATCGTCTTGGCAGGCCACACAATAAGCTAGCTGAGGATATACTGTAATTTCCTCATTACATCATCTTCAGCAGGGGAGATTAGGTTCCGGACACAAACAGGCAGTAGTCTTCTATTGTCCCCAGAAGCACAGCTTCCTATCAGAGAGCGCGGCCATGCATCCAACACACATCCAAGTCTTAATCTACTATGTGGGTTCTGTTGAACTGAACAAACGCATAGGGTGAAGGTATCTAGGGACGCAGTTGCCCAATGAGACGAGCTGTTGACCTTTGTACAGGGTTCATGGAATTCTACTGCCCTGAGTGATGTCTGCTGCTAATGACTTTTGCACATTCCAAAGTGTACTCTGGCATTTTTGTTTTTGTGTTGGGGTGGGGGGGTGTAGAGAGTACAAAACAGGAAACTGGCCGAGGTCCAAAACAACGTCTATGAAATGGAATTGTCCGTTTTTCTTTGGAAGAGCCCAAGTCCGGTTGAGGTGGCCTATCATCCTGTAGAACTAAAGCAAATGTCAGACCCCTTCTGCTCTTAATCTACACCTTGTGCTGGAACTTCATTCCCCTGGGCTAGAACACACTAAACTGGACTTGGGCATCTCTGATTTATAACATGGGGTCAACCATGATGCAATTGCTTGTACGCTTGACGCTCGGAGTGACAGCAACATCAAACCAAATGGATCTGATCTGAATGAAAAGTGCAGCCTGTTCAGAGGCTACAGAAGGAAAAGGTTGGTGTGTAAAATCATATTTAACTTTCAGTGCAAAGCAAAGACACATTCCCTTTAATTTTCCAGAATTTTTGCTTTACTTTGGGGTTTTTTCCCCACAGTAAACCACACTAGACATTACGAGCCCACTGAAATCTCCTGTAAATCCTTTGTTTCAAGACGAATTGCCCATTAAACAAGTAATTCACATCAGTCAACTCAGTCAGGAAGGAGTTCGATGAAAGCAAGAGCGATAAACAAGTGCCCCACCAAAAGTCCCTTTTAAATTTAGACTTGCAGAACTGGGGCGACAGAGGCTTTGATGGGGCAAAGGGGGATTTCTGTGGAATCTGGGGTGAGAGGACAAGGATACAGATGGCAGGAAGTGTCCCCACTCAAAGGAGGAAGGAGAGGAAGGACCACTGATGAGCACAATTACTTCACAGATTCCCAACTGTGGTCCTAGTGTAGATCTGTTATTTTCTCCTTCGCTGGAAAACCAGAAGGTGCAGTGCGGAGCTACTTCAGGGATCACAGTTTGAAACCACTTGTTTACTTTATCTACCCAGAGGACTACACAGCTGTGCGCCTGAAAGACAGTCTACACTCAAAGTGTCCACAATCCAAAGATACTTTTGAAGTGTGTCATAAAAAGTCAAGAACAAACAGCCAATCCTGCTTTATGACCGTCAAAACCAGCTGAAAACAGCTGAAAACATGACCTCTACAATCAAGGACGAAAACGACTTTATCTGCCACATCATAACAGTGGGCAATTCCAACAGGACGTCTATAATCAACACCGCAGAAACTCCAAAGTTTTCCTCGTCCTACATCGAAAAGCTGGTAACAGCAAGTTAGCTATACTCACCATGGAAGCAAGCGGCATGTCAAACGCCAGGAAGACCATTGTAATCCTTCAATTGGCTTTGCAGGGTCTGGCCCATACCAGAACCAGCTGTTGCTTGCACTCTCTCTCCCTCTCTCTCTCTCTCACCTCCCCTTTACCCTTCTCACTCTCACACTCTCTCTCGCCCAGCAACTAATATAAGCGTTTTTGTGATTCGACAGCAGCTGCAAGGTAGGGGCTCACTTCCTAGCCAAGAAAAGATGAGGCGAACTGGATCTTTCCAGTTTAGTCAGTCTTGTCCTGAGTTCCTCAGGGCTCACAAACAGGACCGCTTCAACTCTCTGGGCAGGGTCTTGTTCTGCAGTGTTCCCCCTGCCTGTCCAGCACTGTGACGTTAAGTGAGCCAACGGAGGCTGGTCGTCAACATTACTAAGGAGGACTGACCTAACGTCATGGCAACAAGCAGGATCCCGTCCCATTGTGTCAGAGAAGGAAGAAAGAGGTGTGGCTAGGGAAGGCCAGAAGGCTAATTTGCGTATGTGGGCAGACCCCTTGGGACAGTTTGCAGCACCGCAACAAAAGGTTTTGGTACCAAGGACCATGCCAACTGTTTGTTTGGACTTGCCTATTGTTTAAACGCCTTGAACAATCACTGCACTCCCCCCGATCCCAAGGAGACTCTTACAAACAGCAAGGCACCCTGGAGCCACCTTAGTCAGCAAATGCATTTACCACATTCATTCCAAAGACTTTTCACCCAACACATTTACTAAACTTATATATGATTATACACACACACACATATACATATATATATATATATATATATATATATACATATATATATATATCTCATTACCATAAAAATTTTATATGCATTTGAAAATGAGACAAATGTTTAAATTTCTGGAAATGATACAGTTTAGACGTCTCATGGTTTTATTGCTTAATCAAGAAAACACTACGCATGGTTATGAAACATTTTCAGGTTACATCTTAGTACAAAAATCTAACAAATTCAGCTATGAATAAATTATTGCATGCTTTGCTCAAGCAAAATCCTTCAGAAAATGGTAAGCAATTGCTTAGGAAATAGATCATTTCATGAAAACATCTTGAAGTTGAGATTAAAACATTTTTATTAACATATTTGGAACGTTTCAAACTGCCAGTCATAAGTGCACTGCCTCTAAAGCCACCTAGTCAAAAATAACTACCAGTATGCTAGCAGTGCTTGGGAGATGGCTGCGAAAAGTGTTGATGCAGTTATTCAGCTCATCTACAGCTACATCAACTTTTTCAGCTTATGATGGCACCCAAGCTTTTCTGCTCAGTCAAAATGAAAGTAAACTGGCTTCGCGTGTGTACATATTTTACAGCACAACTCACAGGCAGAGCATTTCCCGTTCTCTCTGTGCCTCCACTGGGAAATGACCTCTGAGAGCCAGGGTGGGGAAATCCCAAACTACAGCACGTGCTGCCGCTCATCTACTTGAGATCTGCACTTAATCAAACAAATCCTTTGCCAGAACATGGAACTAACACTGTGCATTTTACTTCGCTCTAATGCCAGGGCTCACTGATCTGGAACGATTTCCAGACAAAGACTCACCACAGATGGCACTTCATCGAAACCTCAAAGGGTAATTTACAGTGTTGCGGGACAGCGCACTATTACTAACCCAAGTATCTTTTTCCCTGTCAGACAGAATTAGAATTGAACCAGTAACACATAGGCTGATTAATCCGTTACACCCACATGTGTATAGATAATTACAAAGCTCCACAAAGAAAATGACAAAAACTCTCAAAAACTGAATTCATCATCTGTTATAAAGCACAGAAATCCCACATCATCTACCTACATACAGTCTTTCATGATTCCATAATTTACTTATATTAAGTATATATTACTTAATTACTTATAACTTAAATGATTTACTTAATTACGTATATTACTTAAATTTACTTAAAATATTTATTTTTTACTATATAATTACTATTTACTAATTACTAACTGTATTTAAATTATTTACTAATAATACAAATTCATTCATTTTTTAAAAGCAGTCACAGGATCGCCATCCTCAAACAATATTCTTCCTTATCCATAATGCCATTGTTGCTTACCCCATAATAACGTTTGGATATTTAAATTGTGATTTTTTCCCCTGAAATAAAAAAATAAAACCTATAAACTGCTTCTTGCTGAAACAATAAACCTGCCCGAAGCTTACTGCGATTGTATTGTACTAATTGTACTAGCCTGGGTTACCAGTACATTCTTGGATGCAACCACAACTTCAGAATTACTTGGTGCGGAAACAATTATTCAATATTACTGATTATGCCAACAGTTAAAAAAAAATACATTTTCAAAGCAGAGCAAGTTAATGACTTATGACACTTATGAAGTATTCAATGTTTTTACATGTGCTTTGTGTTGATGCTGAAGCAGCAGATCATTCAGAAAAGAAAAGTTTTCCCATGGCAATGTTCGGACAAATTACAACTACTAATTGTTCATACTGCAAGCCGTTTGCTCAGAACGAGCTAAATTGACCCTTATACAAGCCAAAAACAAGCCAGCTCACCATGCATGATCACATTACTAATGAACAGCTGCTCCGGTTTAATAATAAAAAAAACAAACGTTGAGCTACGCTGAACAGCAACTGAATATTCGGTAGCTCATCCGGTCAGAGTGTTGCATACATTAGCCCGTTACAAAACTGGTTAAATAGCTTAAAATACAGGAAAATAACGGCAAAAAAAAAACCAAAACACTTAGATCACTAGTTTTAGCAACTGCTCATCACCCGCAGTAGCTCAAAATTATGAGCAGGATTAAGCGTATGAATAAAACTAAGCGGTGTAAGAGGTGAACAGTAACCTTTATTATCATTATAATATCATTATAAAAAAAATTCTAAAATGTAATTTCATTTAAAATGTCATTTTAAGTTACTATTCAATTTAATTTTTTAAAAATTATGTATTTATTTATTTATTTATTTATTTATTTATTTATTTATTTAACCAGCCATTCAATTTCATTTTTATATACCATTTGATATAAAAGACGTACCATGCAAAATGTAATACGCTGGAGGGCGTCTGAGTTACGTTAATTTTGATGTGTTCTGATTTGTGCTATTAAAATGAAACATTTATCCAATGGACATAAAACTGAAACCTGAACTGTTCACTGAGAAACTGTTAGCGGCAGCAGAAGGAACTCTACTACACACTCAGCATTGCTTGCTGCAGGTCATTTGCACCCCAGCTGTGGTGTGTTATATTTACTGGAGCTTTACCAAAGCCCCTTGCCCAAGAGCAAAGATGCACTGACCCCTCTGCCAATATCCTGCCACCTATGGAAACCATGGGAATGTTGGAAAGCTCCAAGACCAAGTTGAGGGTGTAGAATCTGAGCTTCCAATTTCAAGGGCAAGTTCAATGCAATTTCCAGTGTTTGCTCAGTAACTAAACACGAAGCTAAGACAGCAACACACCTCAGAGTAAATGGGCATTATTAGCAAGTTATTAGCGTTTAATAAGGCTTAAAGTATCCAGTGTGTGTTGGCATGTTGAGCTGTTATTGGGAAGAAAGGAATGGTCCTTGATCAACCTTTGATTAATGATGGGAAAACAGCTGGGAGAGGACACACACACACACACACACACACACACACACACACACACCGGAACAAAACACATGCACCGAGAGAAAGGCAAACAAGCACAATCAGCTCACGTTGCATTCTCTAGCCCTTGCTTGGCTAGCCTTGACTGTCAACAAGAGCCAGGTTTCAGCCGTGTCCACCGGCTCCGTTTCCATCAGTCAAACCCCACACACAGTGCACAGGTGGAACAATGGAGGCATTGAGTCTTCAGCATGGCAGATTAATCAATGATCAAAAACAGGGACAATCCAGACTGGTCTTATCTCCAACGACTAGATAAAGCTGTCTGTCCCACAGAGAGGCCCAGGACCGGTGTCATCAGGTAATAGAGTGCAACCCCTGACTTTCCACTGCGTGTACATTCTGCTTCCATTACACACGGTCTGGCATTGAGAACCTGTCATGTACCAAATGCATCTGTTAAATGAATAACTAATGCAATCAGAGGGTTCCCTCAGCAGTCACAGATGAGTCATGTGCCAGATGATCAATACATTAAAGGCTACACAATGTTTTACAGAAGGAACCCCCCCCCTTATCAAAACACAACCAGGTGCTAACCAGTCCTGTGATCATGCCAAGCAGGTAAACCCTTATTGGAGAGATCCCCTTACCTGACATTGTGCCAAGGCCTGATGTGGCACCGGATCTGAAAGGTTCTCAGGAACCATGTCGAGCAAGTCCCAACTGCGCCAAGTCGTGAGGCGTCCAAAACGCACCATTAGCTCTCGAGCACTCGAGCAAAGAGGCTCTACTAACCTCCAGTCCTAACCTCACCGGATAATCTCAAAGCAATCCACGCGCTGTGCAGGTCCAGAATACGCAACGGGACACTAGAAGTTGCGCATCCCTTCCAAGGTCAAACGACTGAGGGTGAGCGGGAAGCAGAAGGTCCTGGCCAGATGAGCCTCTGTTCACTCGGAGTCGGATTCTGAGACGAACACTGATAACTGCAGAGCTCTGGGATGGCTGACCGCTCCTCCCACTTCCGACCGCTCTCCACACCTCAGCCCACGTACACGTTTACATCCCCTGATCGTTCACACAGCGGCTGCTGACCCCTCCCGCTTAGGGGGCAGACCCTGCATAACTGCTGTTCAACACTATTAGTCATGTACAAACAACTAATGACATGCCAACAGTCCACCCGGGGGAATCGTCCCTGTAGGGAAATGCAAGAGTCTGCTCCAAACAAACGCAGGCTTTGATCAGTACAAATTCAACTAAACATCTGCATACACAATCCAGAGAAGCACAAGCTGTAGGCGGTTCGACAGTCTGGATTTATCTGATGCGATGCTTTTCTTTTCTTTTTTTTTTTTTAACTTGACAATGAAATGATATTGAAAATGTAATTAAAACATAATTTAATACAAATCGCTTACAAAGCATCTTTTTGTTAACCTCATACACAGTCTTCGTTCTCACACATGAGCCCTAACCGCTCAGAAGAGAAACAGGGAGGCATGTCTGTGCCTTGTGTATTCTTGTACCTATTGTGTCTTAACTCGGGGTGTCGATAGCCTGAAACTAACTGCACGGTAATTGGGTTAGCCTCAGTGTAAATCGGGACATCAATCAGCTCAGTGCCCGGGGGGGGGAGGGGGAGGGGAGGGGCTGCCAAGCGGCATAAAAGGAGCACACTTCGTAGGGAAGTACAACGGTGTAAATAAATGATGACTTCCATTTGCTGCCTTCCTTTCATCCAAAGGGCATCGCTGTGCATCACGCAGCCACTTAAATGCAGCAACTACGTTGACTATGGCTTCAGCCATGGGCAAAACACAGCGCGCAACATCGCACGCAACTACACAGGAGTACTGCAGCTTTCTGTCAAGAATAGTGAACAGAGCACACAATCTTCAGGACGGTGAGGTTTTAAAACAGCAAGAACATTCATCCCATCTTGCGCAGTAGAAGGGAGATGACGGTTTCTTGCTCCAGCCCTCATCACTCATGCCATGGTCAACAGGAGCCATGCTGGATTTCAAAGCGCTGATGTTCTATTGATGGAAGTGCATTCGTTCGGTGTCTCTCGCTTTTAAATTGGGCTTCTGATCTTCCAGATACGCAAAGTTAAAGGACCGATGTCTTTCCTGGACATGCCTGTTGGATGTCTAGAACTGTCCCAGGTTCTGCAGGTGACTGGGCGGGTGAAATGAGGCATGTGTCTTTCTTGCACGGAGGAAAAAGTGCCCTAGTAGAACTGCGGTTAGTATTATTACGGGGTCAGTAGCCTGAGGAGTTAGATGTCCAGATCAAGGACCCTGTGCCTTTTCCTGAATTACAGCTGTGACATGCTTCCCAGTGTCCTGCGTCATACGGTCTACTAGCCCAAGGGCCCACTAAAGCCTCTGATCCGATTACTCCCCTTGCGTAACAGGCCTATCTCTGCATCAGACAGGTAGACAGGCCTGGCTTCTGGCTACAGCAGTTCATCCCACACACACATGTATGTTTTTGTATCAGGTCAGGATGCAGGGTCACATACATGTTCTTTATGTATAAGATACACATGCAACAACCCACATGTACCTATACATACAGTTACCTATATATAATAAAGCAAATCGAACCCTGACAACAGTTAGCAAGTATATTTAGAGCAGTTTTAAAAACAAACTTGACATGTAACAGAATGTGCCTTTTTGTTGAGAACGCAGATGGATATAGATTATTTATTGCATATACCCTGCTTATATTTACTGTATGTTATTTATAAAATGTCTCTTAAACTATGCAAAACCACTTCCAGCTTGGCTTTATGGTGGCAGAGACTAGCTGATGTGGTTTAGGACACAGTACGACCTACAAGAAAGTGCTAGATATGGTCTGAGTGGGTCAAGACTTTGTATCTACAGAAAGATCTGTGTGACCATTGACCTCTGATGTTTCAGCCTCAGAAGTAAAATGTGGACTCTGGTTCAAACACGTTTGTCGTAAAAAAAACACGCGAAAACAGGCATGTGCATGCAAGAACCAAGCAATAATAACAGCTGCACAGATGCCTACACAGACACAAATATGTGTAATAACCACAAACTAGACTGACCTATGAGGTCACATTCATTCGTAGAGAACTTGAGACTGAGTACACCTCTCCAAGCAGCATCAGTCGTGTTCTAGATAAAAACCGCAGTAAGCTATACTGCCCAAGGCTTCAGGTGTGAAGGGATCGCTTTCACATCTCAGGGTCGATCCCTTACGGGAAGACGAGGAAAAGACTGGAGAGAATCCAGGCATCACTGACACATGTGTTGCCTCACTAGCTACAAGTCAGGCCCCAAAGCAAGAATATGGGAGAGCTGAATGAAAAAGCAACCAGGATCAAACGAGAGTAAGGCCGAGAACATGAACATGAATTTCACAAGAAAACCTACTCATGTGAGACACTTGTCCTTTGGGTGCTCGCGGGGGCGGAAAATAAAAGTGCACATCAAACAGTGAAGCTCAAAGGTCAACACAAGAGCAATGGAGATACGGGAAATCGCAGCTCAAAGAGGACCTCCGTAGTCAGCAGTGCCCCCCCGCGCCCCCCACCCAGAGCACCATGGGGCAGTGGGCTTGTTCTAAAGGTCAGGCTTTGGTGAGGGGGCAAGGCGCAGCAGGGTCAAATGCAATCATGCCTAATGGCCCTCATAAACATTCCAGGCGTATACCTGGCAGAGTGGTGGCGAATTCCAACTGTGGGTATCAAGTGGAGTTACACGCGCTGCCAGCCGCAGAGATTCTGCAGAAACACATATCCTAAGTGCCACATGCCATCAGAGTCAAGCAGGGAGAGAATAGGTGGCTGTGGCTGGTTTTATGGGGCATAGCGTTGCTAGGGCAAGTCCAGTGGCAAAGACCTCTGTGGAAGCTAAACTCTTAAAGGGGAAGGCTTAAAGAAAGGGAAAAGTTTAGTGAGAAAAAAAATTCCTCAAATGTAGGAAAGACTGGTAAGTCTGGGGTCACTCATAGGTTTATTATTAGTATTTTTTTTATTTATGGCACCTTTAATTCTATTTTATATCTTATTTAAAAGCTTACTTTTACTTATTATTATTTTAATTATGTAATATATTTACTGTTGAGCGCTTTGAGATGCGTTTTTTTATTTAGTTTTTTTATTTACCAATTTTTTTTAATTTTATGAACTTTTATGCTTACATTACATTTTATGCCTTGCTCTATAGCTTACTTTACTTTTCTTTACTTTTTACTTGTAATCTGTTCACTGTTAAGCACTTTGAGCTGCATTTCTTATATTAAGGTGCAATACAAATAAAGATTATTATTATTAATTACTAGTAATAATAGATTATTTGATCTTATCCACTTCGCAAGCGTGATACTCCAGTACTGGAATTATTTATGTCATTAACAGATTCAGTAATGAGCGGTCATGGAGTGGCTACATAGGGAAAAGGACTTCAGAAGCAAAATTCTTATCCCTTTAGCGTTCGGGTCAGTTATTAGGTCAAGCGCATTTTGAATCCCTACATGTTATTGAAACATGAACTGAATTTAACCTGATTCTTCCATCACTGATGATAAAATCTGGATTTGACTGTGTCTTTAATCAGTAGACCTTGTCAGTGAACTTCCTCACCAGAAGTTAGACCAAGGCTGCTAGTTGCTGAAGGTTCTGTTGCACTAACACACTTGTGGATGTTGGATTTCTCTGAGAATTTCGTAGAGAATCCAGGAATTTGATTTGATTTTTGCTAACTGGTTTGTGTATTCAGAGTTTTAGGATAAAGGGAAATCTCGACTGTTTGATGGAGGCCTGTATTTAAAAAGCTATGGGGTCCTTGAATCAAAAACATCATTGATATTATTGCCACATATTAATAGAAAATACAAAGAAAACGTGTTTTTCTTGGTGTGGCCAATAAAGGGTTAATAGAAGCCTAACGTTTAAGCATGGGATCTTTAAACACAAAGTGGATTTTTAGACTGAAATGTTTCTGCCAAGGCAAATAAAGAAAGGCAAATGGACCCATCACGTAGAAATGGTGAGGAAGGTGTCATTTTTCAAAAGACTTCAACTTCAAATGCATAAGAGTTCAGTGTGTATTTGGAGAAGTTCAATGCTCTATGCTTTAGCTCAGAGCTCCAAGCACTAAAAGAAGTGAATAAACCATGTTCAACCATGAACTTCGATATGAAAGATGGCCTTAGCGTTAACACACGTTTTTAAATCTTGTCTATAGTTTTAACACATTCATCTGGTTTAGAAATCTCAGACTCAGGCTTTGGTGCCCCCCTCTGGTGCAATTTTTCTTTGGGACGTAAGCCCACACAAACAGCAGAAATATAATGCACGGAACTTCAAATCTGGGCCCTTTAAATAGGTTTGGGTCTCAGGAAGAATACACAGATACTGGGCCGGTTATACTTAGTATGCATTAGCTTCCTTTAGACAAAGATCCGTGACATAACACTATTTGCATACAGTGCTAGAATTATATTCAGAATGGCGCATCAAGGAACAATGCGAAATCTCTTCCAGGAAAAAAAAAAAAGGGGGGGGGGTGGAATGTCGAAATCTGGCGCAGGAGGCTGTAATGCAAATGCTGGGTGTTCTGTCGCCAGGCAAATGCGTGAATGCAAACCTGCCTGCCACGTATGGGACACTGTAAAGGTGAGCAACCCAAAACAATTACCTTCACTGTGGAAAGAGGTTAGAAACAGAGGTCACGGTCAGGATGAGCCCAAACAGGGTTGCTACCTGTCGTAAACAACTCGGATTCTCAAATAAAAGGACAGATGGAGAACACATAACCACTCGTTGATGGCGTCACCTGTAGATGTTGCTTAAAGTCGAATAATTGATCTAGGAATTGTTTTTCGCCAACGCCCCCCCATAATATCTTGCCGTTTTTCTTTTGGGTGCAGACGACTGACTCAACTCCACAGACAAAATGTTCTCACTTTGCATTAAAGCAGTGCGTCTCCTTTTATGGAGAGCCAACTGCTCCTCATAAATGAGATCTTTCCAAGAAATCCAGACAGCTTGGCTCAGCGACGGGGATAAAGTGCTCAGTGTTGCTTTTTCATAAAGACCAGTCTTATGGTAGATTTAAGAGGTGAAACACAATTTCTGCTTGAGTATTTGAAGCGGAATTAGAGCTGGAAGAAGCACACACTAGTGCACCAACACGTGCAGGCTTGTCTGTGCGCGTTACGTAACACAGCTTGATGCGCCACAGCAGAACAAGCTCAAAGTCATGGTCCACCTGAGAACTCTATTCTTTGGGGGTTCACTGCTTGACAATTAAGCCTCAAAGTCTGTAAAAGCTTTAGTGTTGCAGCAAGCATAAAGTGCACAGCACACTCTGACTTGCCCACGGGTTGGATAGGCCGATGTTTGCACAAGCAGATCCAATAGGCCTCGGCTTGCCGGGGAAGAGAACAGGACGTCACTGACTGATGGTGGGCATGGACACTACAGGCCGAACGTATTAAAGCAAGCAGTGATCTTAACGTTTCAAAAGTACTTTACAGTCACGTTTGACAACCAACACATTTTTCCCTCGAAATATTCAATTGTTTTTCGAATCTCAAGCAGATTATATATATATATATGGCAAAAATAAATTATGATACTTAAAGACACAGGAAAATTGATACGGAAATATTACATTTTTATGAGGTTTGTTAGGATGGTACAGCTGAAAAAGTCTCTGTAGTTTCACACCAATGAATACAACATTCCATTTTTTTTTTCTAACTATTTTCTATATTTCTGCATAAATATGACCTAAAACATCATCAGATTGTCTAATCTCAGAACTACTACAAGTTAGAATTAGTATATGGGGAACCGAATTAAACAAATGAGACCATTATATTCAGGGAACAGATCTAATATTAAAGATCTGAGTGGCAAAAGCACATGAACCTTTTGCTTTTAGAACCTGGTGTGCAGCAAAAAAAAGCAACTAACCATTTCTGGCAACTGTTGATCAGTTGTGCGCATCACCTTGGAGGAACTCCTCACTTTAGGTGACACCTCTACTGGGTTAAGTTCATGACTTTAACTTTTCCAAAACATCAACCTTGTTCTTCTTTAACCATTATTTAGCGCAACCATTTTGATGCTTAGAGTCATCGTCTTGCTACACGTCCTACTTTATCTGGTTCACAGACAGATTTTTTGTAAGTTTCACTGGAATAATGCAGAAGTCATTGTTCCAGCAACGATGGCAGACTGGTTTTGAATGTCCTCCATTTGCACACAGTGTCTGACTGTGATTTGGTGGATTCCAGTCTGAAGAGCCCGACTGGACACGCCCCCTTCTCAAAAACCGAAGACAGACATCTAGGCTCTTCTCAGTTTTGGCTCCCAAGTGG